>JAQNDB010007919.1:0-11486 GCA_029204045.2 Tillandsia leiboldiana | reverse complement strand
CCCCTGCCTCCGCCGACCCTCGCTCTTCCCGTCGCCCTCGACCTCTCCGACCCCCCGATCTCGCCGCCGCCACACCGCCCCCGCCAGTACCTCCAGCTCCGCCTCCCCTCCGCCTGCCGCCGCCACTGATTCCAAGCCCACCTTCCTCGCCATCGCCTCCCTCCCCCGATCCCCTCCTCCGCCGGTACCACCCTCCCGCTTCGATTCCTCTCAGCGCGTCCCCGGATCGACCGCCGAACTCCTGTGCGGTCTACGCGACGGGGACGTCTTCGAGGTTACGCGGTGATTGGGGGGTGTTCGCGAGCGAGCGGATCTCGCCGCCCCACTCATCCCTACCGTCCTCATCTTTGCCACCGGTCGGATCAGGTTCGAATTCGTTTTCCTTTATTATTCTAATAGTTAAAGTCATGAAGGAAATTGATGCTTAACTAATTGTAGTTTTTTAGTGCTGGATGGAGATAATCTTCTTTTCTAATCTTTGTGCTATAGATCGCTTTCGGTGGTTTATTGATATATTAGCTAAACGCATTATAGATATAGAGCAGAGCTTATATGCTTTTAAAAACACAAGCCCATCATACTTGTGAATTTTTTACCTTAAATTTGTATTGTTGTGTTTTTTGTAAAGTCGAGAAAAATAGACAAATGAATAGTACAAATCTCAATATAAATACAATAGTAAAAATTTACAAACATGAATGTGCTTGTGCTTTTAAAAGCATATAAGCTCTATTCTCTACATATATATATATATAGAGGCCACTATGGTATCGATAACACCAAGCATTTGGTGCTATCAAGTTTTACTACCCTTGATCAACCTCTTGATCATTTCTACCCGTTAGATTTTACTATTTTACCAACTACCCATTAAACCCAAGGAGCCACTATCTCTCAACCACACATCTTTAATCCAAGGGTTAAAAACTTAATAGCACTAATGATTTGGTACTATTAATAGCATTCCAGCCTAGCGCTCTCTCTCTCTCTCTCTCTCTCTCTCTATATATATATATATATATATATAAAAGGAAAACAGTAGAAACTTTAGGGGCAAGAGACAAGATTCTCTTTTTTCTTCTTCTTGATTATTATTATTTTTCCTTTTTTTGTTACTTTTCTAATGAGAAAATATAATATATTGGAAAATTTTCCTTTCTATTGAATTTAGTTGAAATGATTGTGTGTTGAAAGAGTTGATGGTTAAGTTATTTTAGTTTTGGAAGAAGATTGAAGATTTAGTATGTTCTGAATTTTTTATTCGGCAATAGCTCTTTATATGTTATTCGTAGGCATTCAATTTACAATCATGAGGAGAAGGAAGGAACGCCAATTTTCTGAAGGCATGATGGAATATTTGATGCTTAACTATTTGTAGGTTAGGGTCAAAGATTGGAGCTATAGTATTTTGTTCTGAATCATTTGTTCTGTAGCTCAACTGTGTTGGTTTATTGATTTTGTGAACCAGAGGCATTCTTTATTAGCAATTAGTAGAAATTTTAGGGGCAAGATTTTCTTCTTCTTCTTATCCCTTTTGTTGACTACATACATTGTTGATGAGCAATCAGCAGAATAGTATGGTGGAAATTCTTTGTTTCTGTTCTAGTGAGTTGAAATGATTGTTTGCTGAAAGAGTTGATGCTTAACTAAGTTTAAGATGAGGTATAAAGATAGGAGATGTAGTTTGTTAAAGATAAGGGATGTAGTTTGTTCTGAATTTTTTCTCTATAGCTTTATTCAGCAACAAAACTCGTAAATTTTAGCTAAAGGCGTGTGATTGGCAATCATGTGTAGAAGGAATACCAAACTTAGGGCTGGGATTTTCTTCCTTTTCTCCATCTTTTGTTGTTACAGTTATTGATGAGCAGTCATTTGCAGAAGTTAGATCTTTGGTTGAACTTTCTTTGACTATTTGTTCCTTTGTAGATTGTGTCACATCCTTTAGTTTCTGGGATCTGAAACTAGTTTGTTTATCAGATTGATGAGCTTAATTTTCCTGTTGGTTTATATTTTGCTGCTGTATATCTTGCAGCAAGATAATCTGATTGTTCCCCTAGTGATGTATAAAACTTGATAAAGGAAACTGAGAAGGGAGATTTTTAGTAGATTTTATTGGGGCAATTCGCACTGACTTCCTTTCAGTTTGATTGCATCTAAGGTCGTGAACATAAGATCATATATGCTGTCACTAGAGTAGCTGGAGACCTTAATGTGGTTACATGAAGATTTCATAACTTGCCCTGTAATTGAAGCTTTTACTCGATAAGAAACTAGTTACATTACATATGATGGTTCATGTTTTGTCTTATAACGACAAAACATGTTTTATCAGATATGACCGGTTAGATAAACCTCACAATCCTTTTCAATATTCTGACACTTCTCTAAATTCGATTATTGTCCTAGATTGGACTGTTTCATTTCATGGTATCCTTTACATAGGATAGGAACAACTTTTATAAAGAATGTAATAGGATTAGTACAGGAATGGAATTTTGGATTCTTCGTAGGTTCATTACTAATAAATACTAGTAATTGTAACTTTAACCTTTGACACAAGGTTTTACTGTAGTGCCCAATGTGGAAATCAAACTTGCATTCCATTTGAAAGAAAGCTATGCTGCATAGATACGGAAACGGGGATACGGATATGACACGATACGAATACGGTGATATGACAATTCCTAAAATTTCTAAGATACGATATGCAGGATATACCTGAATAAAATATTATTTTAAATATATTTAAATATATATTGATTATATGTAATGATATATTGAAAACAATTAGAATATTTGGATTATATTAAGATATATTTTGATACATTAACTTGTATAATTATTTTACATCTATTCATAGAAAAGGATAATCAATCGTATGAAATAATAATTTAAAAAGTATCAACCAACTATCCTTCAACTTGATCAAATGATAACAATAGATATTTTGTCGCACAAACTAGATAATTAGCCATTCAACATATATATATATATATATATATATATATATATATTTTTATTAGGTTCTATTATATAACACAGTATAAAAGAAAATATGCTAACAATTTAATAGAAGAAGATAAAAATTATTTTCTATGGCCTTTGTTGATTAGTTCTAAGTTGATAAATTAGATGAAAAAAAAGTAAAGAGAAACGGTAAAGGACTGAACCATAGTTTAATACCGTGTGGAGATAAAACGAGAGGGAGCGCCTTCAACCATTCAAGAGCAAAAAGAAAGAAGAAATGGCAAATTGAAGAGAGATTTGCATTTTTGTTATTCTTTTCCTTGTTTCCAATTGTTTTGGATGCAGGTTTTTTGAAAATTTTAAATTCTGATCATTTTAGACCAAAAAGAACTTGGTCGTATCCCCCCGTATCCCTCTCGTATCCGAGCTGTATTCGATATATATATTTTTTTTAAAAAAATATATCGGATACTTCATTTCCGTATCGGACACGTATCGGGCGCGTGTCGATCGCGTATCGGTATCCGACACATGTCCGATATGGGTACAACATGAAATTGAAGTATTCGTGCTTCATAGAAAGAAAGTGTATGAAAATTGAATCCTAATAAGAGAAATTTAAGGCAAAACATGATTCTTTATCAGAAAACATGTATTATACTAATCTTGATTTTTTCACTTATTGTGACACCCTAATAGTCCCAGTTGGATAATGTAGATGAGCGTGAGGGGCTTATATGTGACGAGCATACTAGAATTGATAACTGGGCTTAAGCATTTTGGGCTGGTGGTATAGGGCAAGTTATTAATGCTAGTGGGCTTGGTCATTACAATTTTTATTTGAGTCAATTTGCTAGGTGAAAGTGTTAGATGAATCTCACATCTCCCGGAGATCTTGGGCTAGTTATGGGACCTGACGAGGACGTTAAGGTATAAACGGAGGATTGGGAACCTTAATAATAATAATTGGGTTTAAGCATTTTTGAGTTAGTGGTTTGGGTTCAACGAGTTATTAGTGCTAGTGGATTAGGTTGTTTACATTTGGTATTAGATCAGGTTGGTCAGTCGATAGTGTGAGACGAGGTCTCACATCGCCTGGCGATCTTGGGCCCTATATGTGATTGTGTGATTGAGCCTGACGAGAACGTTAGGGCTTAAAAGAGGGGAGAGTCTGCGACACTCCAAGTTTAGTCCCACATTGGATAGGAAACTCATATAGCATGGTATATAAAGGTGGGTGTCCCTAGAAGTAATAATTAGGCTTATGCAGTTTAGGCCGGTGATTTGGGCCCACCGAGTTATTAGTGCTAGTGGGCAATTATAACTTTTAATCTTTGACCCAGCCACACAGGGTTTTACAATAGCGCCCACTGTGGTAATCAAACTTGCATTCCATTTGAAAGAAAATGTATGAAAACAAATTCCTAATAAGAGAAATTGAAGGCAAAACAATATTCTTTATCAGAAAACATGTATTACACTGATCTTGATTTTTTTTCGCTGATTTTTATTTTTCTATGACAAACAAATGTCTTAATTATTTTATTCTATGAAACCCGACCTAATGCTCAAGGTCAATAATTAATGATCAAGCAAATATTGTCCTAGACTATAAATAATTTGACCTTTCTTTCTCCCATTTAATAAGTAATTTGGATAGGGTCGAAGGATTTGAGATGAATGACTAGAATCAAGTTTTGTTCATTTGAGTACATGTAGGCTTGATTTTGTCCATTTTGTGATGACATATTATCATGACAATTGAAAATGGTTAAGGTTCATTGTTGTACATATGAGTACAACAAAAAATATTGTCACCTCACTTGGTTTATTTTTGTTGTCTGGAATGATTGATAGAGTTGGAGAGATAGTGCATATTTTTTTTGGTGAATTAGAAACATTTAAGTTTAAGAAAACGAATAAATTTTGTCTTAAATACATTTATTTACTCAAAAAATATAGAGAAGAAGTAGGTTATTAAAGACAGCAAATTGGAAGAGAGACCGTCACTTGTTAGAACAGACGTCACTAGGATCCTATTTTGTGTTTTTTTTCCCTTTTGTTGGGGGTGGCGGGGGTAAAAATTTTAATTGATAGGCTATTTTTTAATTTAATTTTTCCTGATGAAAATTTGGACCATAAAAGCAAGGATTGTTTAGTTAAAAATTTACTTGATAGACTATTTTGTATTTAATTTTCCTGATGAAAATTGAATCAGAAATCATTTAATCTGGCTGGAGTTCTGCAAAAGTACTATTGACTTGAGCTTAAAAAAATTGCAGTAATAGCTTTTCATTATAATCCTGCTACAACTTCCTGCTGTAGCTAGTAGAAGCATTTCAAATTGGACAACCGGAATCAATTGGTAATGAATGCAATGCAACTAATAAAGCTAAAATTTGGATCTGGAAAATACAGGAACATATGTTGCTTTTATATCTTTCCATTACAGAAATCTTATTTCATCATTTACCTTGAGTAATAAATCTTCTTCCAATACAAAGCCAGCCATGGGCGAAGAGTAGAGATCTGCTGGATCTTTCCATTATAGCACAAAAAGATGTATAGAAGTCACAAATTGTCGTTAACCAGGTAATAAGGTGTCAAATCTCACTGGCTTGGTAGATCACGCTGAGGGAGGAAGAAGGGGTTTTGCGGCCCTAAGAAGTATTATAAGGATGCCGCATAGAAGTAGGAGGGCCTTCCTGGAGGCCACATTCATAGTCAATGCCTCTCCAAAAATAATTGCTCTGCTGGGCAGCGTGGACCCCTTTAACTGATGTAATAATTTATTTTTGAATTCTGTTGGCTTAATTATAGTTAATAAACATCCTTACCTTAATATATGGATTGTTAGTGATTCTCTCTTTATTCATAAATATAAGATACATTTGATCTTGGTGATTATCCAATTTATGATTCCAGTCTATGATGATTCAACACTCCCATTGCATAAAATTTTACTCTGCACTGCCTGTATAATGGCATAATTGCATTATTCTTATTTTTTGGTTAATTTTTTTTTATTACTTTTTTTTCACTTTTTTCTGTTGCACTTTCTATTCAAAGGGGAATTAAATTCCTCCTTTTGTACTTTAATGATAATATTTTGTTGGATGAAGACTGTTGTATTCATAGTTTCCTGTTAGAAAAGTAAGAATCTTTTTTTTTAGTGAAAAATCTTTAGGAAACAATAGGTTGATAATGACTTTGTACTAGTTTTTTATTATAACCTCTCCCATTTTACTTATTTGTGATAATGTTATTGCAGCCCAATCCGCTCACTTATTGAGTCAGGATTTAATGCAAATAAAAGAGCTGATGTGAGGCTTTATTATGGAGCTAGAAACCTTGATAATGGCGTATCAGGTTCGAGAAGGACATTTACTTAAATAGTTTACTCTTGTTATCTTAATGTTGAGGATATTGTATTAGTCTAAACCCTAGAAGCCATTTATTGTTCCACTATTTCCTTAGGATAAGTTCAAGGATTGGGAGTCCACTGGTGTTAGAATTTTACCTGTTTTGTCAAGACCAGATGATAGATGGAAAGGCGAACAAGGCTATGTGCAGGTAATGTTTTTAGTGTTTCTTTGGCCTGGATTTTATAATAGCTTCTCTATTTAGAAAGCAGCAGCGAGGTGTTTGGCTAATGAAGAAGTTTGGAGCTTTTGTTGTGCGGGAAGCTGAAATGAGCTTATTAGCCCAAAAGCAGAAGCCTTGGAAACTAATTTTTGGGGATGCGATTTAGAAGTTTTTGGTGCATTTTAAACGGCTTCAGCCAACAACACTTCTGCGGAAGCTCCGGCTAGGCCAAACAGGCTCCAAATCTTTCAGTTTTAAGATTGCCCTTGAGAGGCTTCCTTTGCTTATAAGAATTTTTGGTATCATTTTCAGAAAGCGTTTTCAAGAGCCGAAAAATTGTAGATCCTTCTTCAACAGGAGCTGTGCTCTGTGGCCACAAGCCAATGACAGAGGTATGCAAATGTTTATTCTTATTCTTATTTATTACTAATGTTATGTAACTATTCTATTTAGCAATGTTTTCTGTGTTTGGTTATTTTTGATATTTGGTTGTCCCGTAAAGCTTTCGCCGGTGATTTTCTTTACTAATATCAAATGTTGTACTTATATTGTGATATTGATCTGAAGTCATCAATGATCTTTCTTATAGTTTATATTGTTTTCTGATAGCATATTTCTAACTTAAGATTATAAAATGTGGACATTTGTAGTTGTAAGATAGTTACAAATTTGGTTCGAGAGATAGACCAGCATTGCAGTTTCATCCTCAACATTTTATTGTAGCAATTTAGTCTTTGAAGTTTATTTCCATTTAACAGTTAAGTACTTCCTTTAATCTGTCATCTAAAAGTGTGCCACATTGCGTCATTATTTGGCTTTTCTTTGATAAAATTTAATACTGAAGTTCTGAAGACAGAACTGATGGCTGGTAGGGAATATGCTTTGTCAATGTTGTAGGCTAAAATGATACTCCTTCACAATTACTTGCCAAAAAATTCTTAATATGTCCTAGATAAAAGTTCTAGTCGAGTTTACCTCTAGATTCTGAGTTTAAAAGTGTGCCACATTGCGTCATTATTTGGCTTTTCTTTGATAAAAATTTAATACTGAAGTTCTGAAGACAGAACTGATGGCTGGTAGGGAATATGCTTGTCAATGTTGTAGGCTAAAATGATTACTCCTTCACAATTACTTGCCAAAAAATTCTTAATATTCCTAGATAAAAGTTCTAGTCGAGTTTACCTCTAGATTCTGAGTTTAAGGTCTGTAGTCAAATCTTAACCTATCGGAAGAAATGTCCAAAACTATATCTAGGATGATATATGGACCCAAATCTTACATAGCAACCCAATTAGGGAAGTTTAAAATTAAAGATGTGTGTATACAGAAGAACACCACAGCAGGAGACATTTTGAATATTCAGGAGGTTCTAGAAAGTTTACGCAATTTTGTTTCTCCCCGTATTATTTGCGAGAATCTCTTCTTGAAACTAAGTGGTTGGTGTTTGTTTGTAATCATCATTTTGCGTTTAGCATATTAGTATCAATTCTCTAATTATTTATACTACCGGGATCAACAATCGCAACAATACCTAAGTGCTTAGAAGGACTACTGAGATTACGATGTGACCTCAACTTTCTGAATTGCAGGAGATTACATCGGCACTTGTAACTGATGGTGTACCGAAAGATAGAATATTGAAGAACTTCTAGCTATGGGATGGATGCACTCGGCCACTCACTATTTTTTATTGTATCATTTTTTGTCAAATACCCTGACTTAATTCTTTTTTTGTGTCAAGCTACACGATATTCTAACAAGCTTGAAATAGAATAAGAGATATTTATAAAATTGGCATTGTTTTCCCTCTGTGCAGTAGCCATATATTTCCAACTGAAATCAAGATATGCGCTGCGGCAATTGTATGTTGGAATTGTTTTATTTAATAGTCCAAGTTGAGAGCGTCACTTGACTGGGATGTCATTGCTATAATTTTTGGCTTCTGCTGTATTTTGTATTTTTAGTAAATGATAAGGTTTTGTATCATTGTATCTGGAAATTTCCCTTTTCTTTTTTAGTCTCATAATCACAGGTTCGTATTTGGTTACATCTACTACTATAACTGTTGGCGACTTTATTTTATAAATGTCAGAAAAGCAAGTACAGGTCGAGTAAATAAGCCGTGTGAATTTTCTACTTTGGTACCAAATCGAGATAGAATTGATTTGATTTGTACTTCAACGAATTGAAATGCATTGGATTTGTGCTTTAAATCAGTTCTTTGGAATGAAATGTTATTGAACTGTGCTTCACACTGCAGTTTGTTGTGCCGGTTTCCCTGCTAATCTGTAATGTGTGGACTCCCTGGCAATGTTAGGCCTGAACTGGATATCCACCAGGGCTAGTGTTGGTTGCCTTTTTCAATTAAAATATATAGGTTCTCAATTAAGTGCGTGATTTGTAATTTTATTTATTTTAAAAAAAAAAAAATTATTAAAATTATGAAAATTATTATTCTGATGAAATGTTTACTAAGTTTTTAGCTTATATAGTGGGTAAAATAGAATTTTAGAAGTAATTTATTAAATTTAAATAAATTCTTACTAGGAATATTTAAAAATATTTTTAATATTTAGGAGGGCATTGGTGATATTATAAACTTTGAAACGGTATTAAGTAGAAGAGTATTCAAGAAATCATCGAACTTTTTTTTTTTTTTTAATTCCAATTTGTTTGTATTTATTATTATATTTAATTCTCCTCTTTTTTAAACACGTGATTGCTTCCCACATTTGGGCATGGATCTCATGTACATTGAATGTTGGAACCCATCTTTCATGGATGCTTCCCTTCTGTGGTGGGTTTCGTTCCTTTGCGATCTCGGACTATATTCCTAATTCATCTTCTCGCGTCCTATGGCACCCCTTCTCTCACTTCGACATCACGTCGTCCCGAGCTACTCTGTGGTTGTTGGGCCTTCTTTCAATGAATGTTTCTTCTTTGTAATTGATGATCCCACCGTATTGTCGTCATCTCTCGTTTCAACCCTCAACCACGGTTCATTTTTTTCAAATATCGTCGTGTTGAACTATAGCCATTGTGCCTTTTTTTTTTATAATGTTGCCCTCTGATTTTGTTATGTACCTCATTAATGAGGCTGTTGTCGGTCCTTGGCTTTAGCGTCACCCTCTCTTTCCCTATATCTATTGTACCCATATTTTGTCACACATTTGAACTAGTTTTGCAGGTGCACCGTCATTTTTTATATTAGCGGTTATATAAAGGTCTCTCCATCTTTTACTAACCCTCCAACACCTATTTGTAACAACCTGACGATCCGCAGCCAATCGATGAATGCGTTGAGCTGAGATTAGGCTTGGCGGTGAGGATGATGGCCGTTCCCGGACGATCCGTCACCGATCGAGGATGAGATCACTCTGAGATCGGTTGGCGGAGAGGATGATGGTCGATTCAGTTTGATCTAGTTGATCAAACCACCAATGCTGGATTTGGATCTGAGAGAGGGATTATTGCAGAATTGGAAATTGGGAGAAGGATTTTGAGGGATCTGGGAGAGGAAGAGAAAGGTAGAGAGAATTGGAGGGAAAAGAAGTAGGGAGAAGTGAGATCAATATTCCATTTCATACCTTTCTCTCTCGTACAATGCTATTTATAGTGTCCAATTCAAGGATTAAATTGTAATACTATTACTATTGAGGTTTATATGTAAAAAGTAAATCGTCAATGGCCTCAGTGGGCCTCTTCTCTGTGGCTAACGAACTCCTGGGCTGGGCCGTCTTCTGCTACAGTGCCGCTTCACCTCTCGTAGTTGGCGGGTCGGATCCCTCCACGACGCAGCGCCCGCTCCACTGGAATTCTCCAGAATTCCCCTGACGCCCCCCTGCGCTCCGTCCTATCTCACCTACCCTGTACTCCCATCTAACCTTACTCCTCCTCTCACCCTCCTTCCCTTACCATGGTTAGCTTCTCCATCTCCTCCTCCAGCGCTCTCCTTCTCCATAGCTACTCTCTCTCATCTCCTCCTCTGTCTCCACTCTACTATCTCTAAGATAAGATTGTTACACTCCTTCCTCTTGCGAAGATCCTTGTCCTCAAGGATCAAACGAAGGGTATCTGGCCTTCATCTCTTTATAGTCCTCCCAAGTCGCGTTCTCGGGCCCCAAGTTGCTCCACTTCACCAACACTTGCGTGACGGCTTGACCTCCCTTCTTCGACAACCTCCTGCTTAAGATCTGTTCTGGCTGGGTTAGCAGCTGCCCTTCTTCTCCCACCTGAAGTTTCTCCACCGGAACTTGCTCCTTTGCTGGGAATCTTTTCTTCAACTGTATACATGAAAGACGGGGGTGGATTCTTGCGTCTTCGGGTAGTTGTAGCCGTAAGCAACTGGACCGATCCTCTGTAGTATCTCGTAAGGCCCAAAATATTTGGAGGTGAGTTTGAGGCTACGTCGCACTGCTACACTACTCTGACGGTAAGGTTGGAGCTTGAGGTATACTTTCTCTCCTACCTGGTACTCCTTGTCCACTCGTCTTTTTGTCAGCATACTGTTTCATGCGGTTCTGAGCTTCCACAGCCGTTCCTTAACTCATGTAGCATTTTTTTCTCTATCCTTCTTCCACTCTTTAACTGGAGAGCTCACTTCGGTCCCAGTTGGCCAATGAAGCCATGGGGGGCTTATAACCGTAGAGGGCTTCGAAGGGAGTTATCCCTAAGGAGGAGTGATGGTTGGTGTTGTACCACCACTCAGCCAGGGCTAACCATTTGGACCATCTACTGGGTTGATGAGAGCACATACACCCTCAGATAAGTTTCTAGGCATCTATTTACCCTTCTGTTTGGCCATCAGTTTGCGGATGGTAGGCAGTGCTCATGTGTAGTTTCACCCCCAGAGAGCTTGAATAATTCCTGCCAAATTGGCTTGTGAAATCCTGTCCCTATCAGATATAATCCCTCTTGGCATCCCATGCAACTTG
>JAQNDB010007918.1:0-11490 GCA_029204045.2 Tillandsia leiboldiana | reverse complement strand
TCCTGGACAGCAGCACATTGTTGGATTTTTATCTCTGCACTCGAGTATTGGAATTCAATGTTTAAGGACTCGATCGACATCTCCGCATCGCGATGATCGCTCTCGTATTTTTATTGGAATTTTTGGAGTTGTTCTCGCAGGTGATAATCAAGCTTCTCTGGGACTGAAATTTCAGCAAACTGTACACTTGGGATTTTGTGTTGTTTGTAACTTTGGACTGTATCTTTGTACCCAGGAGGAGTTTTTGAGTGTTTCTGGACCCGTTGGAATTGTGGGAATTGGAGGATTATTCCCGTGTAGTTTTAGCTTTTTGGACTTTGGACAGCTTTGCACTTCCAGGTGGGTTGCTTCGTCTTCAAAACTGGCGGACTGATCAGTAATTCTATATTGTAGGAATCATGCATGATTGTGAGTGTATTAGGAAGCATGCTAGAAAGAGAGAATTGATGTTACTTTTGTTGCTATGATGATCATATTGACTTATTGCTTCCTAGATCTGTAAATGAAATGCTATCTTTGGAACTTGACCTAGCACCCCGTCATATGCTACATGTTAACCAGACTAGTAGAAAACTCCAACTTGGGCTAGGTTATTTATGTTTTAGACATTCCCACACTGTTATCTATTCTTTTACCTGGACTTAGAGCTTCCTCGCGACAGCCGGAGCGACGACCACCAGCACTGAGCGGGCGAGTTTATGCCGCACAGGTTGAGGATGCGTCAGCAGCCGACCATGTCGTCGCAGGTATTATTTTGATTTCTGCAGTTCGTGCTCAAGCTCTTTTTGATACCGGTGCTTCACACTCATTCATCAGTAGAGCATTTGCATCCCTACATGGTATAGAGATAGTTTCATTATCGCATGCATTAGAGGTTCAGATTCCAGATCATGTTTTGCATGTCGAGGAGTGTTGTAGGGCTTGCCCCGTGCAGTTGGGATCTTGGATCTTGCCGGCAGACTTGCTTGTCTTGTGGCGGCTCCAGGATTTTGATGTTGTATTAGGTATGGATTGGTTGTCGCGGTATTTTGCCACCATCGACTGCAGAGAGAGGACTGTGACCTTCCGCGAGCCTGGACAGGAGGAGTTCGTCTACAGAGGCTGCCAGAGCACACTGTTCGCAGTGACTGTTTCTTCGGCGAGGGCTAGGCGGATGATGAGCAGAGGTTGTACCGCTTTCTTGGCGACTATTGTCGAGGTGCCTATGGCGGCACTGGGACTCGAGGATATCCCTATTGTCCGCGAGTTTCCAGATGTGTTCCCCCCTGAGTTGACGAGTATGCTGCCGGAAAGGGAGATAGAGTTTGTGATTGACGTGGTTCCGGGAACCGCGCCAATCTCGAAGGCACCTTACAGAATGGCACCTGCTGAGTTGAGGGAGCTGAAGGCCCAGTTACAGGATTTGATAGATAGGGGTTTTATTAGACCCATTGTATCTCCGTGGGGAGCGCCGGTGTTGTTTGTGAAGAAGAAGGATGGGTCGCTTAGATTATGTGTGGATTACAGAGAGCTGAACAAAGTGACCATCCGGAACAAGTATCCTTTACCACGGATTGATGATTTGTTTGATCAGCTGCAGGGAGCGTCGGTATTCTCGAAGATTGATCTCCAGTCCGGTTACCACCAGTTGAGGGTGAGGGTCGAGGACATCCCCAAGACGGTTTTTAGATCCCGGTATGGGCATTATGAGTTCACAGTGATGCCATTTGGTTTGACTAATGCCCCTGCTGCATTTATGGATTTGATGAATCGGGTATTTCAGCCGTACTTGGACCAGTTTGTTGTGGTATTCATCGATGACATCCTGATTTACTCCCGGAGTGATATGGAGCATGAGGAGCACTTGAGGATAGTGCTGCAGCTTCTGCGAGAGAAGAAGCTGTATGCCAAGTTTAAAAAGTGCGAGTTCTGGCTTCGGGAGGTTGCATTTTTAGGCCATATTGTATCAGCCGTAAGAGTGGCAGTGGACCCGACAAAGATTGATGCTGTTCGGGATTGGCCTAGACCGACGACTGTTACTGAGGTCCGGAGCTTCTTGGGCTTAGCAGGTTATTACCGTCGGTTTGTGGAGGGCTTTGCGAAGCTCTCTACCCCTCTGACCGGTTTGACTAGGAAGGGGACGAAGTTCATTTGGACCGAGCAGTGCCAGCATGTTGGGTTATGTAGAATTGGATCTAAATAGGGGAAAAAACACCTAGAGGGGGGTGAATAGGTGTAAACAATAAACACTCAAAAATCTTTGCGATATAAAACCCAATGCGGAAAAATAAATAACACGCAGAGATTTTTACGTGGAAAACTCCAAACAGGAGTAAAAAACCACGGGACCGATAACACGGTGAAATCCACTAGAATTAAACACGTACAAGGTGATATACCGTACTCACAGATGACTCAACCTTTTCCATACGCTCCTAGTTGATCTTCTCCGCTCGCTCCACGACGCTTCTCGAATCCACGATCTGCGTCCAACGCCGAATCCACGACGTCCAACGTCGACTCCACGACGTCTGACCGAATCCACGGTCTTCACCCCGTAGCACGCTTAGAATCCACGAACGTACCTCGCTCCGAATCCACGAGAGCGGTTGCACCTTGAATCCACAAGGCCACGTGAGTCCACGCGTCGATTTGGGATAAATCGTTGATTTTTGGGTGGTGATGATCCGCCGAATACTTAGATTAGAAATAGATCGGAAATACCATCTAAGTATTTATTGATTTGATTCTACTCAAAATGTGAGTATGAAAACCTAGAATCAAATCAATCAATATAGATGAAGAAACATAGGGTAATATCTGTGAGGACCTGGATCCCCACGTCGAGATTACTGGTTCATCTACAGCTCCCGGGGGCCTATGTGGCGTGTTGGTGGGATTTGTGCCCCATTTGGACATTAGTGTTGGGCTCAGTGTGTTAAATGGATCACGTGGGTGATCATTGGACTCCGTCGGATCGTTAGAAGTGGTTTCGCGCGAAGTGGATATTAAATATGGACTCAGCGCGAAGTTTGGATCAAGGAACACCTTTCCGGATGCCTTCGGCAAATTTTGGAGTTGGAATTTGGCGAAATGGACATCAAATTCGGATTCAGCGCGCGAAAACGGTTAAAACGGACTACCCACTTGTTATTTTTGAGCACCGGACACTGTTCACGCCGGAACAGTGTTTCCGGCGGCGGCGGCAGCGGCGGAGCGGCCGCAGGCAGCGCGGCGGACGGAGGCGCGGGCCGCCCGGTCCACGCGGCAGGCGTGCACCGGGGGCTGGACGCGTGGCGGCTCAGGAGTGGGCCGGTCCGCGGGGCGCGGTCTACGGAGAGTGCGGGGCGCATGGTGCACCGGGGGTGGACACGTGGCATCATCCTAGAGGTGGGTTCACGGCGGTTGGTCTACGCAGTATTCGGGATGGCTCATGGTTTATGGTGCACCGGGCTTGGACACGTGGCAGGTTTCTATTGGTTCGGTCCACATAATTTCGTGCACCGGGTTCGCTAGGCAGAGGCATGACACGTGGCATTCACCTATTGGTTGGTCAACTGTGCGCGGCTGGCGGGCGCAGGCGCACGTGGGCGCGTTGACGCGGGGTTCCCGCGCGTGGGCCGCCACGTGTCGAGCTCCGCGTGGGCCACGCGGCGGGGCGTGAGCGGGGGTTTCGGCTGTTGCCTGTGCGGGGGGCGACGTGGAGGCCTGTGGCGTTTTCGGGCGCGCACAGTGTTGGGCCGGGCCCAACACTGTAGCCGCCCGAATTCTGGAGCGCCCGGAAATTGGGACTAAATGGGTATTAAGTGATTTGTTTCCTGCAATGTATAAAAGGGCCGAGTTCAACTGAAGAGAACTTTCTCCCTGTCCCTCCTTTCACAGTGCCACCTTCACGAGTTTTCTTCATCTCCCTGGGACGGATCCATCTGCAGAGTTCCAGATTTTTCAGCAGCACGCATCCCGAGGTTACCATTTTTACGGCGCGGCGTGACGCTAGTTCGTTTGTGGTCTTCTTCGTCGCGTTTTGGTGCGAGGACTCCCCCGGCTTACCCCGAGCACCTTTTTCAGTGATTCTTGCGCCGTTGGCTTCACGACAGGTAGGGCTATGTTTCCCATGTTTACTGGTTTCTCCCATTCCGAGCTTTTCATGGGTTTTTCGGATCATCTTGTAACCTCTTTTCTGGGGCGGAGTTCTGGGACAGCGGAGCGGTGTTTTGGTGATATCTTCGCGCACAGGCATCGGATTGGGGCGATTCACGAGGCGATTTGCATCTACACATCACGAGGAATATGCCCAAATTTTCTTGGAATTTTCTGAATATTTCTCAAAGGTGAAGAATATCTGTGAACAGTAGTTATTGCTACAGTTTTTGAGAGTAGTTTAATTCGGGGTGGTTCCCTTGTCGGAATTGTTTCTCAGTGTAGGAAGCTCAGAATTGGACGTGCAGGTACTCGTTTCGAAGGTATCGACGCGAGGATTACCGTGGTATTTTTATTGGATTTTTCTGGGCACTTGCAGCAGGTGAAATAAGCACGGCTTTGGGACTGATTTTCAGATTATGTATACTTGGTTAATTTTGGAATAAAAGTGTAATGTTGAGCCTTATTGTTGTGCCCAGGGGTGCTTTCAGTTGTTTGGAGCCAAGGCGTGCGCGACTTGTACCGAGGGTGTTATGTTGGCAGATTTTGGACCGTGGGCGTCTACCCCCTTCACCGACTTCAGGTTTGCCTTGGTTTAAGCGCTTCAGGTGGGTAAGCTTATTATCAGTAATTGTTTAAGGCAATGATTATGCTGTGGCAAATATAAGTCCACTTGTGGGGATGTCACCCCTCTATGACTGATGCATGCATGTGTAGGGTACATGGGTTATGTTGGTAAGTAGGTAAGCTGGTTAATGATATTGGTATAAATGATTGCAAGAATAGTATTTATGAGATACTGAGGACTTGCATGACTTGGACATCTATGTGATGACTAGTGTAAGCTTACCTAGGATAATGTTACCCTATGAGATTATGTAACATGCCATGTTAGCACATAGCCTTTCTTGTTGTTGGATTATGCTTTGGGACAGGATTTCGTAGCTATGTGCGGATTTGTACTCTGAGGAGTTATTATGATCATTCTATTGATGAACCCTGAATTGTGGACAGGTCTAGTTTTGGGATTCCGGCATGTTGTTTATTCCTAAAGGAACTATTATTATGCTTTACCCCCCTTTTTATTTCCTTGAGGACAATTGCATGCTTGTATGGTCATGTAGTTAGGCCATCTTTTACTGCTGCACTACTTATTGGAACTTGACTTAGGAGAAACCATGCTTTTCCTTTCTCCTTCATGTTAGTCAGGTGGTCAGTGTTGCTCGGGTTCGAGCAGGGGGTCTGGATAGGGTAGTCAGGACTTCGTGTCTGGGACAGGTTGGTTTAGTTGTGGGGCTTTGCGGCAACCGCGGATATTGGGCGGTTGACCGGATGTTTCTCTATGCACCTGATTGGGTACCAGTTTTACTTAGTGGATGGAGTTTCCAACTTATCGTTCAGTTGCATCCGATTGAGGTCGGGTCTTTCCTTGGTGGTTGAGTTTTCCCACTTTGATCTGATTGATGATCAAGTCCTGCTGTTTCGAGATACTGTTGATGTTGATGACAGAGATGCTTTACTCATGTGGGTAGCTCCCCTCGAGTGCCGCTCCGGAGTAGGCTTCAGACCGTGTTGGGTTCCGGTCAGACCGTGTTGGGTTCCGGTCAGACCGTGTCGGGTGCCGGTCAGACCGTGTTGGGTTCCGGTTATTTGGACAGTGGAGATACTGAGTTCGAGAGATTGATAGAGCAGGCAGCACCGGGTTTTATACCGGTTCATTCGATTGAGTTTATTTCGGTCAAATACTTTTATTGTTACACTCGTGCCTGGGGGCCGAGTGTAGACTGGTAGTTGAGTTTAGATCAGTGTTAGTATTGTTGAGAGCCGTCTGGTTGACGGTGGTCCTGTGTTGTTGCGAGTACTTTGACCGCTGCGTGAGAGGTTGAGCATCATGATTCTATCCGTTCTGAGAGAGAGCGTGGATTTTGACCATAGCCTGCATGATCCTCTACTCGATAGCGAGCTAGTCCGTTGGGACGCCCTACGTAATTCCTGCCCGTCATCGGGAGGTGGTTGTAGGTGGATGCAGGTTTGACTGGACCAGATGTGGCAGTCAGCTCGATTGGGTCGATAGTGCACTTCATGTGCTAGTGGTTGCATACCACTGTTTGGTTCTCCCCTTTTAGCCTTTAGTTAGGGGCAGGGTAGCTGTGAGAGTCTTCAGCTTACTCATTTCAGTCTTATGACTTGGGTCAGTTTTTGTCTCTTGAGGACTTGGTGGGCAGACCGTCGGGTCTGGCGGTGGTACCCACTGAGAACTCCCTTTTTGGTGTAGTTCTCACACCCCTTGGGGGTTTCCCCCCTCTTTTTCTCTCCTCTCCTTTGTTTTGCAGAGTCTTAGCGGGTGTTGCCGACTCTGTGGTTGTTGATCGTGGCGAGGGAGTCGCGAGCTAGATCCCTACCCAGCGTTGGAGGGTAGCGGTACCCTTCAGAGGAGATCATCAGTAGATTAGCTGTTTCTTTTTCCTCTTTTGAGAGACTATTGTAGTGAGGATATTTTGTATTGAGAGACTGTACACTGTTGTATATATATTGGAGTTACCTCCCGGTTGGGTTTAGAGCTTGTACTCGAGGATATTGTATTATTATTATTTTGGGGAGGCAGACAGTGTTGTTTATTTCCAGTTGTACAGTGATTGATTTTAGTTACAGCAGATTTTCATTTATAGCTCTGATATCTGTTTAGTTATAGTACTTTTCTTGCAGGTAGGACGCTTCGCCTATGCAGGTTGGCATAGGTGGCGGATCTGTTTGGCGGGCCCGGGTCGCAGTTTCGACCCCGGGGCGTGACAGATTAGAGTGGTATCAGAGCCTAGGTTGTAGGTCATGGTGGACTTAGAAACCCTAGGCTTATGGTTTGACCCTTGGTTGACTTTGTGAGAGTCGTGATTTTTTTGCGAGAGTCCTGATTGAGTTTTATACCTCTCCCAAGGGACGGGAGGAGTGATTGGCATGTTTATTCTCCTAAGTAATTATGTTGGCTGCAGACAACATAATGCTGTGGAACGGGTGACATGCTTTAGACTTTCGCTGGATTGGGTCGAGTGTTGTTGTGTGCTGTTTTGTTGTTTCGTCGTGGCGAGCGGTGTCTCCCCGACGCTGGGTTTGACCCGTGTGCATCCTGTCATGGCAGTTGAGCTTGAGCAGTTCGTTTTGGGCCGGATACCCGGATCGAGGTCAGAGAACCCCGGACCCAGATGACAGGATTGTCAGAGGCTTGTCAGCGGCTGAGGGAGCAGCTGGTCTTGGTGACACAGTTGTCGGAGCACTGAGTAGCCCCCTCTGTGCCAATGTTTAGTGTCGAGGCACCGAGGCAGGGTGGATGGTTGACAGCTGGTGAGCTGTGGGACATGATCGACCTATGGAGCCATATTTGGCAGATGAACCACCCCGACTCGTAAGATTGAGTTTGGAGCCTTTGGAGGCAGAGTCGTGGTTGGGGGTGAGAGCCTCCCTGTGCTAGAGAGTGTATGCAGTTGTTGAACTGCGCGCTCCAGATTCGAGGGACGAGGCGCATAGGATATATGAGACTGGGAGTGGATTGCGCCAGGACACCTTTTTGTTATTTAGTCCCTCCGTTATAGGTTTTGACGCCTCGTTGGGGTAGGCGTCGTGTATGGAGCGTGGATTGCAGTTCCTTTGGATAGGGATCTGCCCCCAGAGGTGAGTTCTGGATTTTGGCGCTTGGCGCCGGATGATGGAGGACAGATCGGCCGGCAGGGGCATGTCTAATTTCTTTTCCTGGATAACGAGTTCCCGAGATGTCAGAGGTCGGGTGGACCCCGAAGGCAACATCAGTATCTTTATTTGAGTGGCGCAGCGATAGCGTGGAGTTGTTATCTGCGGAGGATCTTGTTCGTCGCCTCAATGTGATCAGAGACAGAGGTCGTGCTTCCTAGTGATAGCCTTGATTTTCAGGCAGATTGAGCGACAACCACTTGCTTTGAGCGGTTGAATCTGTGCCGCCCGGTTGGAGGGCGCCACGGTAGTGGATTGATTGTCGCAGGTGGGATTTCACCACGGTAGTCGGAGTTAGAGCATGTTCCACTCTTACATAGGTTAGAGGCAGATTTGTTACCACGTGCACTAGAGGTACAGGTTCCTGTTGTTGTTGTGCACGTGGAGGAGGCTTTTGGATCATGTCCAGTGCGGCCGAGACCGCGAGATACCGGCAGAATTATTGGAAATTATAGCAATTAGGTGTTTTGACCTTATGCTTGAGATTGTTGGGCACTATGCCACAGGATGTTCGACTGCGGCAAGAGAGGACTTGATCTTCGGCAAGACGGGCAATTGGAGGCTTGCTCGTTGAGGTTGTTAGAGCACTCTGGTTTTAGCGACAGGGTGAGAGGTGCTTACGGCGGCACCGGGACTCAGGGATATCTCTGTTGCCCACGAGATCCCGGGTGTGATTTCACCTTAGTTGTTGGTAATGCCGCCGGTTAGGGAGATAGAGATTGTGTTTGACGTGGTTCGGGAACCGCGCCACCCTGGACAGCACCTCATTGGATATCGCCGGTAGAGCTGAGAGAGACCCGATGGCACTGTTGCAGGGTCCGATGGATCGAGGGGTCTGTTTGACCTAGTGCCACGCCGTGGGTATACGGCGGTGATGCCACGTCATTAATACATGATGTGAGGGTCCTTTTATTGTATCTAGGACCTTATGATGGAGTTATACTCAGGCTGTTAGTGTATGATGCGAGTACCTACTTGGAAGTAGATAGTTGAGGACTTCGCCTAGATGGCGTTCAGGACACGGTAGGGGCATTATGGGTTTATAGCGAGGCCCAATGGAATGGCGAAGGCCCTGTTGACTTCAAGATCTGAGGAATCGTATGTCCCAGTTGTACTTGGACGGACTGGGAGTGGTGTTTCCTGAGGATATATTTTGATTTACTCCCAGAGTGACTTGGAGCACGAGGAGCACTTTGTGGATGTGCTACCATGCCCGTGTGGATGAAGCGGTATGCCAAGTTATTGAGGTACGAGTTGTAGCTGCAGAAGCATACCTTCTTGGGTCGCTTTGTTCGGGCCGTAGGGACGGCGGTGGAACCCGACCAAGTGGATGTTATTCAAGTTGACTGAGACCAACTTTCATTCTTGAGGTGAGGAGCTTCTAGACTTGGCAGTGCCGAGAGAGCATGGCCAATGGATAATGTGACTGGTATTAGCGCCAATGCTAGTGTTTCCTGTGTTGGGAGATGGAATTGTGTGTTTTAGTGATGCCTCCCATTGTGGCGGTAGAGTTACCGTGGGTGGATCTTTGGTCCACACTTCATTAGTCCAACCCTATGAGTGTTGTGGCAGGATGAACCGCTGTTTTGCAGGCAGCTTGGATTCCACAGTGGAGCCTTTCAGTACGTCCTTTATTTCCAGCTTGGATTGTTATACCTGGGCGTAGGCCATGCCTGCTTGGCTATCGGTGTTGATTACTCAGCATTTCCGTTCTTTACCATGTGATAGATCAGGATTTCAGCTTCAGTTTACAGTATTCGCCATGCGGTGCCGATGGAGATTACAGCTTTCAGCATGTTGAATGGGATTTATGCGGATTGTCGTTGCTGGTTCGGATTTTTGGCCGTGAGTTTGAGCATCAGCATTATGATCGCCTTTTTGCCAGTTTTCAGTCCCGTTCACTGACGGTTTGGTCCCCGTCAGGGCATCCTTTCGACCCGTGGGTCTGTTGGAGTTATATTGGCTTGTTGAGTGTCCAACCGTGGCTTGAGATTGTGTCTCATGAGGATCCCTTTTGAGGGTAGCTCGTGGTTGAGTAGGCCACTCGGGTGATTTTGGATCGGAAGTGACCGAGTGAAGACCCCAGCTTATTGGATCCTTTTCCTCATAAGATGAATCTGTGGGTATACTTCGGGTGATCCTGGTTGAGTTGACACCAGGAGGTGGGTTAGTGCGTGTTGCGCGGATGGTTATTCCGTTTCCCCCGGCTCTTGATGCAGCCTCTGTGTTGCTTTACGTCTCAGCTCAGGAGTGTTTTGCTTTTGGATCCCTCGCCCGTGATTGACTTGCCCCTTCTGAGATCTGTGATTGTTGGAGTGCGAGGGACGCCCGTTGCGATTTCTGGCTCGAGAGATGAGAAAATCGCATGTCGGGCCATGCCATACTTGTTGTTGTTGTTGATGGGAAGTAATCACGGGAAGTGAGTGATGTTTCGGGAGCTGGAGGCGTTATTGATGGATACCTACCCGTGGTATGTGGGACCCTTGGGGGATTTGAGCTAGTTTCGAGGACGAAACTTTTCTTAGTGGGGGAGGATGTGAGGACCTGGATCCCCACGTCGAGATTACTGGTTCATCTACAGCTCCCGGGGGCCTATGTGGCGTGTTGGTGGGATTTGTGCCCCATTTGGACATTAGTGTTGGGCTCAGTGTGTTAAATGGATCATGTGGGTGATCATTGGACTCCGTCGGATCGTTAGAAGTGGTTTCGCGCGAAGTGGATATTAAATATGGACTCAGCGCGAAGTTTGGATCAAGGAACACCTTTCCGGATGCCTTCGGCAAATTTTGGAGTTGGAATTTGGCGAAATGGACATCAAATTCGGATTCAGCGTGTGAAAACGGTTAAAACGGACTACCCACTTGTTATTTTTGAGCACCGGACACTGTTCACGCCGGAACAGTGTTTCCGGCGGCGGCGGCAGCGGCGGAGCGGCCGCAGGCAGCGCGGCGGACGGAGGCGCGGGCCGCCCGGTCCACGCGGCAGGCGTGCACCGGGGGCTGGACGCGTGGCGGCTCAGGAGTGGGCCGGTCCGCGGGGCGCGGTCTACGGAGAGTGCGGGGCGCATGGTGCACCGGGGGTGGACACGTGGCATCATCCTAGAGGTGGGTTCACGGCGGTTGGTCTACGCAGTATTCGGGATGGCTCATGGTTTATGGTGCACCGGGCTTGGACACGTGGCAGGTTTCTATTGGTTCGGTCCACATAATTTCGTGCACCGGGTTCGCTAGGCAGAGGCATGACACGTGGCATTCACCTATTGGTTGGTCAACTGTGCGCGGCTGGCGGGCGCAGGCGCACGTGGGCGCGTTGACGCGGGGTTCCCGCGCGTGGGCCGCCACGTGTCGAGCTCCGCGTGGGCCACGCGGCGGGGCGTGAGCGGGGGTTTCGGCTGTTGCCTGTGCGGGGGGCGACGTGGAGGCCTGTGGCGTTTTCGGGCGCGCACAGTGTTGGGCCGGGCCCAACACTGTAGCCGCCCGAATTCTGGAGCGCCCGGAAATTGGGACTAAATGGGTATTAAGTGATTTGTTTCCTGCAATGTATAAAAGGGCCGAGTTCAACTGAAGAGAACTTTCTCCCTGTCCCTCCTTTCACAGTGCCACCTTCACGAATTTTCTTCATCTCCCTGGGACG
>JAQNDB010007916.1:0-11491 GCA_029204045.2 Tillandsia leiboldiana | reverse complement strand
TCGATGATGAATCGACCGACCTCATCGAACAGCGTCAGTCGCGCGAGTGCGAGCTCTCGGTTCGAGCTGTGACCGCGCTTCGAGCGCGGAGAACCAGTGCTCAAACTCTGCAGAGCTTATGTGCGCGCTCAGGATCGCCGTCTTCAGCCATCGCCGCGCGGAGCAGCACGATCCACGGGTAAAATACCGGTGCTTTTTGCTCCTCGATTGCAGCGAGCACGCCAGACCGCAAAACCTCGCCGTCGCGCCCGAGACGCGAGCTCATCGAGGCAGCGCGGTCTTCCCGATCCCCGCTTCTCCGCTCAGTATCATGTCGCGCCGCGACCTTGGGCAGCTTCGACCAAGCGAGCTTCGAGCAGTCTCGACCAGCTGGTCTCTTCCGACAAAAGGCGAGACGACCGTGTCGCGCTCGGCGCTGGAACTGCTTGTGGCGTTCTTCAACCTGAGTCGCAATGCGCCAGCGATAGCCACGCCCATGCACAGTCTCGATGGTGACTTCTGGTTGCGACGCTGACCGAGCACGCGCCGCGCATGGCCCACGGTCCATGGCACAGCGTTCTCGTCGACGTGTTGTCCGGGCCAAAGTGCCTGGAGAGCTCGTCTTTCGTACGACGGCCGTCTCGATGCTCGATCAGATACTTGAGTAGATCGAAGATCTTTGGACGTGTCGCGACCCGACTGCCCGAGCGGAAGCTCGAAGGTGCTCGCGTCTAACTCGAAAGGGCCGATCGATACCATCACGCTCGTCCTTCGACGGTCGAAGCTACGATACTCGCTCACTGTCTGCAATTCGTATGCAGCCTCATCGCGCACGGTTCGCGGAAGGCCGGCGGGCCTCGCACAGAAAAATCCATAGCTCGCCCATTCTACTTCATAGCTGTGACACCTCACAAGCGGAGCAGCGGTGCCTGCGTGCGATCGGCGCGCTCGCCCTGTTTGCCAAAGACCCATGTACGATTGTCGATGGGCGAGCAGGTGTCCCATTCCATGGCGGCACAGGAGCCTGGGATGAGCTGGCTCGCGGGGACGCCGCCGCAAGCTGCGCGGCAAGGGTTGGCGTAAGTGCGGCGAGCCAGGGCGTCGCACATCGGCTCTGCGCGCACGCCGCACTGGCAGCTGTCGGCTGCAAGCTCTGCGGCGAAGTCCGCGCCCTGCTTTTGCCACTGAATGCCGGCGCGTGCCGCGAAGTCGTTCGCGAAGACGCCGTAAGGGTCTAGCTCGCGACGGCGGCGTTCATACCCTCGATGCGGCCCGCGTAGCTGCCGTTCGCGCGTTGCAGGTCGAACAGCGACTCTAAGTTCTTACCCCATGGGCGCGCGCGCCGAAGTGGCGAAAAATAAACAGCCGCGCGAGCTGTGCTTAAGACGTAAAAAAAAAACATCAAGTACCGCGGGTTGTTCGGGTCTGTAGCCGACGGGCACGGACACTGGCGTCTCGAGACATGCGCGCTGGCCTTCGACAAAGGGCCCGCCCGCGCCGTGATAGGTCAAGTAGCCTCCGCGTTCGACTCGTGTAAAGCGCAGAAATACGCCGACGCAGGCAGATGCACAGAGTGAGCGTCGAAGACACGGCGCGCGATGCGCAGTGCCTCTGGCATGTGCGCTTCGGGCACGACGACCTCCCATCCATCTGAAAGTATTGGTTGTCGCCCAGCTCGATCAAGTCCGCGGACATCATGCGATGAGCCGGGCCGATAGCATATCAGTCTGCGTGATGACGCCCATCACCGCAGTGACCGCGATCGGCGGTTCATCGATGAGCGCCTGCATACGCGCTTCTTCTTCCATGAGCGCATTGACCTCTTCGCTGCACGTTGCCTGAGTGCAAGCCGAGCTTCGCCAGCGGCGCCACGGTCCGCGATACGCCGGGATCCAGCAGCGTGTTGTTTCGCGGCCTCCGCGGGCTCTGCGCTGGCCTTGCGCACCACGCAACACTCGACGTTGCCCGGGGAACCAGTTCATCCTCGGCCAAAATCGCAGTCCGCGATCAAGTCGAGTGGTGTCGCTGCAGCCAAGAGCTGCGTTTCGTCGATGCTGTCGATGCGCCGTGTCCAGTTGAACGCAGGCTCGACGCGGATGCCCACGCCGTGATGACCGCCGAGCAAACCGAGGTACTGTCAAAGGCGCGGACAGCGAGTCAGGCGTGCTCGCGCGCTCGAACGTACGGAGCGAGCCGTCCGCAAGCACCACCTCGACAGACTCCAAGCGCTGTGACAGCGCGCTGCTGTGCAAAGGCGATGAGCCATGCGCGGCTGTGCCGATCCCGCCCGCTACGGTGATCGCGAAAGCCGATATGGGTGTAACCGATCGAGAGGTTGCGTTCGTACAACCAATCCGCCAGCTCGATCATGCGAACGCCGGGCTGCACGTACACGACATCTCCCGAAGCTCGCTCTTCGAGACGTCGTTGAAGTGGCTCATGCGCAGCGCTACGCCGTCGCCGCAGATCAGCTGGCTCGCGGAGTGCGAGGTCGCCGAGCACGCGGATGCGCTTGCCTTGTGCGACAGCGCTCCGGACTGCGCTTTGCACGGCTTCCGTGTCCCGCGGCTCGACGGCTCCATGAACGCTGGGCAGATCGGCAGGTCGTTGTAGGCGCCGGCCAAATGAAACACGCAGTCAGCCGGCAGCTCTCCTCGTCTCCGTCTCCCCGTCGCAGCTACCGTCTCCGCCAACTGCCAGCGATGAACAAGCCCGGGCACTCGAGCCCGGCGGGCAGGCCGTCGTACTGAAGCAGCTCCGCGACTGCCGCTTCCAGCTGCACAGCGTCCTCGGCCGCATGTGCGTCGGGCCCGTTCACGCCGGCGTCCGAAGCCATGATAACCAGGGGTATCGAAGCTCCCACGCCTGTTGCGATGGGCTCTCGCATCCGGCAATACACAACAATATGCCCATCAGCACACGTGCAAAACGATCCGCGCTCATGGTCGACGAGGCTTGTCAGACTCGATCTCGTGAGTCGATGCGTCGTGCACAACTTTGGCCCGCGCTGTCGAAGGATGGCCGCGTCGGCCAAGACCTAGGAACCTTCGGTTATTGCTGCTTTTGCAGAGCGCGACTGCTCGGGGTCCTAACAATGCGGATTGCCCGTCCGCCGGCAGCTGCATGTTCGCGGCGCGCGCTGTACAACACGACGGTGCGAGTTTCGACCATTCACATCCGCGCGCTGGTTGGCGCCGTCGAGCGCTTCGGCTTTTCCCGCGCAGAACATGTTCCAGGAAGCACAGCGCACCTCAGCTTGCTCGCGAACGATTACGCATACCTAACCTCGAGGACCTCGACGATCTCACCTGCGCGGCCGTGCGCTTGACGCGCGATCCGGCGCTCGGTTTGCACTGGGCCGAGGGCGCGTCGATCTTGCAGTTCGATTTGATGTCGCTGCTGGTAGCGGCAGCGCCCTCGCTGCGCATGGGTATCATGAGTGTGTTTCGCCTGCATCCTCTGCTCAGCGATCGGCCTGAGCTCTAGTTTCGAGAAAGGACGGCCTCGCTCACTGCGCGTCGAGCCGCTCGCGCTGAGCAGAGAATGCGCGCGCGTCCGTGCAGTTTGGCTGTCGCCGGTTCGCGCATCTCTTCAACTGATGGGTGCGAGCTCGCGCAAGTGCCGCAGATCTCGTTTGCGCACCCGCAGCCGAGCTACGCTGCGGAGTACACGCGCTTGTTTCAGCGACGGGTGCGCTTCGATCAAACATTCAGACAGCATTGGCTTTGCACCGTCGCTGCTCGAACGTCGCTTGTGATACACCCAACCCCACTCTCTACTTCGAGCTGGAGCGCCAAGCGCAGGGTCTGAGCGAGCGCCTGACTGCCAAGAATCGGGCGCGCACGCGTCGCGCGACATCTTCGCGCAGCCCTGCCCCGCCTGCCCAGCATGCGCGAAACCGCTGGCGCGCTCAGGCTCAGCGAGCGCTCGCTACGAAGGCGCTTGTTCGAGGAGGGTGTACGTACTCGCAGCTCGCTGAGACGATGCGCTTCGAGCTGGCCCGCAGCTCCTGAAGGACGAAACGCTCGCGGTGAAAGAGATCGCAGGGCTGCTGGGTTTTTCAGAGCTCAGCCGTTTCACCGCGCGTTCAAGCGCTGGTCGGGCTACACGCTATCGATTTTCCGCGGGCTCTCCGCGGTTGATCACGCAGCGAGTCACTCCAGCGTGACGCTCGGGTGCTGAGGCAGCTCGTGCAGCAGATAGCGGCAGCCGTCGCTGCGCTCCTCCGGTGTTAGCCAGTGCGCGTCGAACATCGCGACGACCGCAGCCGCTGCGAGCTCGACCTGCTCGGCAGGGTCCATCCCCGCTGCTTGTATTCATCACCAACGCAGGCACCAAGCTCGATGCAAGCGCTTGGTCACAAAGTTTTCCGGACCGCCCAGACCGGTTCCCGGAGAAGCGCTGTCTGCGATCGACTGTTGCACGGCACCGCAACCGAACCCATCAGGATTTGTCGGATCGGCTCCGGCGGCGCGAGCGCCTGAATTCAGGAGCGCCATGGTCGCCAGATCGAGCTGGATCGCGAACGCGGCGTGTGCCCTTCTTGAGCGTGACGAGACGCGAGTTGCTGCGCCGCTCGCTCGAACGCACGACGCGTATCCGCGTACTTGATGAACGCTCGGTGTCGCCGTGAATAACAGCAAGGCACTTCGCGCGTGTGATAGAAGCCCCCATGAACAACGCTGTGAGCGCGCCATCGGCACAGCGACCCTTGATGCGCGGTGGTCGTGTAGCGTAGGATGAAACGTCGCGATCAATGTCCGTGAAGCCACCCATGGATACACCTGTCGGCCGATGCGAGTCTCGTCCACGCGTTTGCAAACATGTGGTTCGGGTCGTGTGAGAACGCGATCATCTGATCGATGAGAAACGACAGATCGCCTGCTGGTTGTGCGCATCCGATCCCGTCCGGTGCCCCATTGTTGGCGAGCAAATTGCTGAGCGGAAAGTCGGGCGCGACGACGATGTAGCCGTGTGATGCCGCGCGCTCGCCCACTGGCCCTGCTTCGCTGCGGCTCGACGAGAAGCCGTGGCTGTACATCAACAAAGGAAACGGTCCACCAGCGGCAGCGAATTCAGCGCTGAACAGCCTGCGACCGCCAGCGGATAATATATGGTCGTGACCAGCTACGAGAGGGCGCCGCGGCGCGCCCGTTCGCGCAGGGATGGGGCGAGAAGTGTCCTCGACGTAATGTCCAGCTACCCACGGAAATGGAACCGGCGCGGAGTAGTCCGTCTTTTGAGGCGTGGTATCGTCACTGTGCAGCGCAGCTGGGCCTGGGCTGCAACGCCGCCGTCGGCTGCGGCGTAGCCCTGAGCTGGGAGCGTGCTCGTTGAAGTGAGCTGCGCCCGGTCGGCGTAGATCCCGAGACCGTTGGCCCATCCTCAGAAACACTTAGGCCGCTCTGACAGCCCATACACTCAGACGACCACGCCGATCGACAGCACGGGAGCTCTCATGTCACGACCTCCATTCGCTGCCCAAGCTAGCGAGGTGCATCGCGCCCTCTCCATTGCGATTTGCGGCCAAGCATTTGCAAGGCGGCGAGCGGCTCCGGACAAAACCAGTTTGGCGACGGTGCTATTGCCGCGAGCACACTAGGGGCTATTCGGAGCGAGATGCCTCACGACAACGGCTGCGCTTCAGCCGAAGCCAATCCATGAGCGTCAGCTTTCCAGCGAGCCACGACACCACGGTTTCGCTGCGTGTCGTTCAGCTGTTGATCAACGTCGTCGAGCAAACAGGCGTGCCGCGCCTTGCGATCGCGAGCGCGCTCGGAGAGACGGCCGTCGCTTACAACGATGCCGAGGCGCGCATCTCCATTCGCGAGGTCGAGCGCATATGCGAGGTGGCCCTCGACCTCACGGGCGATCAGCGCTGGGGCTGCTCTGGGCGGCTGGCCTGACCGAGCGCACGTTTGCACCTGTCTCTCAGCTGGTCGGCTTCGCGGGCAGCTTGCGCAAGAGCCTGGAGTTGCTGTCGGAATACGAACGGCTGTTCTGTGATCGGTCTTTCTACCAGCTGAGCGAGCACGGCGAGCTCGCGACACTGCGCTTGTTCGCTGACTGGGAATTCAGCTCCGCGCGCATGTCTCGCTTGGCCGCGGAGATGGCGGTCGCCGGCTTTCTCGTGGTGATCCGGCTGTCGATCCGACAGTTGCGCTCGCGCGCGTGTGCTTCGACTATCCCGCGCCTGCGCAACACGAGGAGTACACGCGCGCATTCGGCGACGTCGTGCAATTCGATCAGGATTTCAGCGGCTTGGTGTTCGCACGCGCGTCCTGGATCTACCCTCGCCGCATACCGATGATGACATCCAGCTGCGATGCAAGGCGTCGCGGAACGGACGCTTGCTTCGCATCGCGAAGAACGCGCCGTACGCAGTGCGCGTGCGCGAGTTGCTAGAGGCGCGCTTCAGACCGCCTCAACATGTCCAGTGTGGCTCGAGCGCTCGATCTAATGTCAGAAACGTTGCGTAGACAACTGAGCCGAGAAGGCACTTCATTTCGTGCGATCGAGCACGCGGCGCTCGCTTCGCAGGCTGACACTTGCTGCGTGACAAGCAGCTCAGCATTCCGGAGACCGCTTACGCATTGGTTTTCGGATGCTGCAACGTTCCATCGGCGCACTCAAACAGTGGACCGGTATGACACCGAGCGAAATCCGCTCTAACGCTCCGTCGCGCGGCACGCTTCACCTGCAAGACGTAGGGCGGTGACCCTGGTGTTCTTCGCCTAGCCCGCGCGCGACGTCGGCGAGCGCACACAAACTCCAGCTCCATCCCAAGATTGGACGCGCCGCCGATCGGCATGTGACCCGTTCGCGGAAAGCGCTGCAGCCGTTACTTCAGCCGCCACGCAGGAGATCGAAGGTGTCTTTGCGCTTGCTACTCACCTATGCCTCACGGTATTCTCGTGGCCTGTACGCGTCGTTCGGAGGCGCCGCTCGAAGCCGCTGTTCAACCACAACAGCCAAGCGCGCCAGCGAGCGGTGCTGGAGGCCCGGCGCCCGCGCGCAGCAACGCAGGAGTCGCGGAACCCTGCAGCCCACGCACGCCAGCGGCGGCCAAGCAGGCTCCGCAGGCCGGCGCATGCGGTCGCGTTGGACGAAGACGCGCCCGGCCGACTGCAGCCGACGGCGGCGCCGTTTCGATGACCCGCAAGACACTTCGACCGGGCCTTTACCCTGCGGTGACGAGCTCGCGAGCGACGGGCCGTTTCATGAGCGTCGAGCGCGACAACACTGGACCTAACAACAATTTCACGATCTATCATCCAGTGAGCTCGCGCGAACGGCCTGATGAAATCCAATCTTGGTGTGGATGAACGGCGGGCGGCAGCGTGCCGTCGATCTATCCATTGTTGCCGCTGCTGGCGACACATGGCTTCGTCGTACTGGCATCCAACACACCGCCAGGCATCGGGGAAGAAATCGGCTGGGCGAAGAGATGGTGAGCGCGATCGACTGGGCGTTCGCCGAAAACGACAGCGCCGACAGCATTTCCAAGGCAAACTGTACAAAACTAAAGTGGGCGCATCGGCACCTATTCGATGGTCCACTCGCGACCTTCACCATGGCGAACGATCCTCGGGTCACCACTACGATCCATATCTCGGTCGGCAACATGTCACCGAACGCGTGAGAATCTCATGGTCCGGCCGCGTTCCTGTGTGGCCTAGCCCACCCCCGACTGCTCTGACATCTTCGCAGAGGACTGCGATATTGCAGGCGTCAACTGCAAGACGGACTTCGACGCTGCTACGACCTCTGTGTTTTTCGGTGTGTTCCCCTACGGCACACGGGCAATTCTCGTGCCACCGCACCAAGAGCGCATCTACAGCCGAGATCGTAGCGTGTTTCCGCTGGCAGCTCATGCAGGACTCCTCGCTGAAAGCCCGCTTCGTCGGCCCGAATTGCGGCGTCTGCAAAGACCCGAGCTGGACCGTGCAGCAGAAAGGCGAGTTTCTGTAGAGCTCGCGCTGCGAGCTAACCATGCGCTCAGCTCGCCAGCACTGAAGCGCGCCCCGCTCGCAGCAACAGCAGCGCCGCGTCTGGCGTCAGCCTGTTCAGCTGAGGCACTGTTGGCCGGACGAAGGTTGCGGTCATGGCCCATGCGCCAAACTCTCGTTCGTCGATCTCCCGTCGTCGAGACGCGCAGCTGCGTATGCCGTGCGTCCTTCGCAATGCGGAAATAGGTGCTCGCGATCGCGCTCGGATCGCCCTCGATGCCTTGGATGAAATGAGACGTGTGTAGAGCAAGAGCCCGGTCAGGCCGGCCTGCTGATGCGTTTCGACGGAGCTGCGCGCGATCTCGTCCGCATCTGCGAGCCGCACTTGCGTGCAACTCGACTGGCATAGATGAGGCGACGCAAGGACATAACCAGATCGAAGCCCCAAGGCAGCAACAAGGTCAAGCCGGGGCCAGTTTCGTAGGGGTGCACCCGCGCGAAATGCGCGCCGTTAGTCTCTAGCCTCCCGAGGCGCGGATGAAGTGATCGCTAGAGAATCCCCGCTTGTTGGTGAGCGCTCCTGTTGGGCGGTGTGACATCAGTGCTATCTGAGGCAGCACTGCATCGCTTATCGAGCGCCTCGCGCGTGGTCGTTGACTGTTGCGGCGTGGTCTACGCTTGTCGAATATGCGTGCAGGCGATCGATGGTGAATGGTTTGGGCAGCAATAAATGTCTGCGGGCATGGCTGCGGTGCCAGGGTAACCTGACAGCATGATGATGGCTGTGCGCGGCCAGCGCTGACGCACGATCGGTTACCACTCCGTCCCGTCGATTCCAGGCAACGCTACGTCAGAGAGGATGAGATCGAACGCGGCGTTCTCCAGCTCGACCAGCGCTTGTTCTGCAGAGTCAGCGTGAACGACGGTGTAGCCGCGATCGCGCAGGGCACGCGCGAGCACGAGCTGAAGGCGTTTCTCATCCTCGACCACAGGATGCGTTCAGTCCCACCCGGCGAGTGCCGCACGCGCGCGGAGTCGGACGTGATCTCTGTCGAGACGACACGGCAAATAGATCGGAAGGTAGAGCCGTGTCCGACCACACTCGAGACATGGATCGCACCACCAGCGTGTTGCACGATCCCATGACACGCAGCCAGCCCAAGGCCGTGCCCGCACCGCGAGCTTTAGTCGTAAAAAAAGGCTCGAAGAGCCTCGGCATGACCTCAGTGAATGCCCGCACCGTTGTCCGTGACGAGCAGCCGGGCATAAGCCTTCGCTGAGAGCTCACGCGGCAGCCCGCTGCCTTCGACGTTGAGTAGCTCGGCATCTGTAGACGAATCGGGGTGCCCCGGGACTCATCGCGTCGCGCGCATTGATCGCGAGGTTCAGCAACAACATTGCGCCTGGCCAGGATCGATCGACACCCATAGCGGCTCCACGTGCTCGAGAGCACTTTGTGATGCGGCCCGACGGCGCGCACGAGCATGGGGAGCGCATCGCGCACCACACGCTGAGTTCACTACGCCGCGGCGAGCCAGTGTCGCGCCGCGCAAACACGAGCCAGCGAGCGCGTCAGCTCGCACCACGTTCCGCGCCTCCTGGATGGCAGAGCAACACGCGCGCGACTCGTCGTTGTAAGCTTCGCTCAGACAGCAAAGAGATCGGCCCATCACCACGGCAAGGAGATTGTTGAAGTCGTGTGCAATGCCCCTGAGAGCCGCGCAAGTGCTTCGATCTTTTCGCCTGCGCAGCTGCTCCTCCAGCTGCTGTCCGCTCCGTGATGTCTTTAACACTGGCCCATGATCGAGCCCACTACGCCGGTGATCGGATCGCGCAGAGGCCCGCACCGGTCGCGAAGCCACGCACCTGGCCATGTGAAATCTGCGATGCGGTATTCGTTCACGCTCGGCTTACCGTCCAAATCATCGGCAAGACGTTGTGCCAGTTGCAGCCCTGTCCCTAGGCACGATGACCTCGAACCACCACCCCTCCCTTTCGACGTCGCTCGCAACATGCCTCGTGCGTTTCAAAGGATCCAGCCACGATCTCGGGAAGAGCGTCGGCTTCGCGTGATCAGCGACGGATACCATAGTCCGAGCCCAGCTCGCGCACCATGCGCAGCAAGCTTCACTCTTACGCAGCCGCTCTTCCGTGTCTTTTCTGGCTGAGATGTCTGCAGCTGTCCCCGTCACGCTGAGCATGCCGCCATGAGCGTCAACAAACACGCGACCACGGCCCTCGAGCCAGCGGGCCGTGCCATCCCGCAACAAGACGCGATGCTCGACCAGGTAGCCGTTGAAGCCCTGGACTCGACGGCGCTGCGCATCGCCTCTTCGATCACGCTCTGCAGACGCTACGGTCATCTGCATGGATTCAACTCCAGATACGCGTCGTACGAGGGCGGTGCAAGCCGGCAATCAAAGAGCGTCACACACTCGGCCGCCAGCGAACCGCTCCCGTCGCAGCGCTCCATGTCCAGACGCCGACGCCAACCGCATCGAGCGCAGCGGTCAGCTCGTGCTGCGCGATCACATCTTTGGACGGCGCACTCGGCGAGGAGTTATCCATGTGCAGCGTAAGAAGTGTACAACACTCCGCAATCAAGCAGCTGCGCCGGCCCGTTGCAAGGGACACAAATCCCGCTGACTGGATCGCGCTGCTCAGGTCCCCCTCGAGCGCGCCACGCCGAGCCGTTTCCGGTTGCGCGCGCGATTCTTGCGTTCACGGCCTTCGCGGGTGGCGTTGCTCCCAACTCCCTTTGCTAACCTCATGCGCGTCGGCGCGCCTCGAACTGCTCCGGTCCTCGCCGACCAGAGCAGCCACCGCGGTCAAGCCGGCATAGCCAGCGGCGCCAGTTCATCACAATGCGCTCGGACACCAGCTCGCCCTCTGCGTCAAACCGATAGAATTGCTGAGTATGCAGCTGTACGCGGCGGTTGGTTGCAGGGAACCCGTTGATGGTTCCGACGTGGTCCGCGACTCAGCTTGCCTTCGATCAAAGCTCGTCTCTGTGTAGTAGTGGCGCTCGGGCGCGACTTGAGTTGTTCGCGAGCGCGCCTGCCATCGCCGACATGCCGAACAATACTGACCTTCGGCGATCTGGTCCGGCGTGGTAAACGGCTGTCCGTTGAAGATCATCTCGCCTTGGGTTGCTGAAGGGGTGTCATGACACCGGGAAGGTCGTGCAGATTCTCGTAACCCATGTGTTACATCGACCAAGCGCCGCCAGCGCTCACGGCGCCGCTGCACGCGCGTAGCGCCGAGTGTTAGATCCTCCGCTTGTAGATCCACCTCATCGGGGCTGCGCCCGGAGAGGCACGCCCTCGATCGCGCAGCCAGTCAATGGCAGCGCGACGAAACACGTGTTTCATGAACTCTCTCGACCGGCTTCATCGCTCATGGCGTCGCTCCTGCAGCAAAGATCGGACTGAACTCGATGCGCGCGCTCTCTGACACCAACAGATCATCTCTCATCGAAGCGATACACGACGATGTAAGGCAGCTCGAGCTCCACCCGGAGGGCGGTGGATATCCCGCGCTGTGCCCGTGTGCAGGCCGACGAA
>JAQNDB010007912.1:5000-11506 GCA_029204045.2 Tillandsia leiboldiana | reverse complement strand
GACGTGCCAGAGCCAGGTCCGCCGCCCCTGCTGCCGGCGGTGAGAGCGAGCAGCCAAGCGTCAAAACAAAACAATACATCAGCTTGATTTCGTTGTTTCTGCACCTTTGAGACCGAGTTCACCGCTCACTCTCATCCAAAAACCTGTTCACAAACCCAGGTTGCCTGCGGCGCGGTTCTGCAGCGGCTGGAAAAGGCCGAGTTCAACATCTTTGATGCGGGTCTCCAGCAGCGCTATAACCTGCTTCCGTCGCGTTGATGAAGCACGTGTGGCAGAAGACCTATGATGTGTGTGCCTCAGAGTTTCGCTGGTGTTGTGAATAGGTTTGCGCGTTGCTGCGCGCTTGTTGAATTGTTTGTCATTGTTTCTGTTTGTTTTAGGATCGTCTCGGGCTTGACTTCTTTTTGTCCCTGCTGGGCTGCGGCTTCCCGTTTTGATTTGAGGAAGGGTTTGAATAGCGCCGTGACAACTTCACTTCAAACACATCATTCTCTCAACCAATTTTATCGCAGAATGAATTTAATTATCGCTTGTAAGAATGGTGCCTTCTAAGTGTCACATACGCACAACTCACATTAGAAGCACGGATATTAGACGATTCAACCACCAAAAAAAAAAAAAAAAAAAGGCTGCGAAAAACTTAGCCGTTGCTGAGCAAAACCGTTTCACTCTCACTTCCGGTGCTCGCTCGCAGCCAGCAACAAGGCCTACGACTGCACCTGCTTCACTGCCCTTGCCCTTGCCCTTACACTTACACTTGCACTTGCCCTGCTGCTGAGAGCAGCGATGGCCCTCCCGTGCGCTGGCCGCCGTGGCCATGGTGCTGATGGCGCTGGTCGTCTGCATCTTCCTCTTCGCGGCTCTCCTCTCCTCGCCAGCCCCCGCCGCCGGCGACAAGCAGGTGCGTGGTGTGTGTTGTGTGCGGGGTGTGGCGGTGTATGGCCCATCCACTTGATGTGTGTTCGTTTTTGCTTGCTCTGATTGTTTGGCTGCACATGAAACTCAAAACAACAACAACAAATCTGCGCAGGCTGGCGGTGCGTCTGGTGTGATGGCAGCGCGCCAGGCTGTGAAGGCCATGCTGGACAACATTGCGGCGACGACCCGACGGCGGACCCGCAGCTGCAGCAGGCAGGCAGAGGCCCTGGAGCGCGTGCACCTGGAGGCTGAGCAACGGCCAGGCAAGCATGAAGAGCGAAACGCGGCCTGTGTTTGCTGTTCAACACTCACTCACCCCCCTCCTCCCCTCCACCACCCCCACAGCAAAGAGCTCATGCGACTGAGCCAGTCGCTGGAGGAGATGCAGAAGAAGAAGGGTGCGAGCTGCAGGCAGAGGTGACCGAGGCAGAGAAGCGCCTGCAGGAGCAGGATTCGCTGCTGATGAACGCCGTCGCCGCCGCCGCTGCCGCTGCAACGGCGATGGCGCAGCAGCTGGGGGTGTAGTTCCTGCAGCAGCCACACCCGCAGCAGTTCCTGCCGCCGCCGCCGCCGCCGTCGCTGTGCCCGAGGGCCCCGGCGGTGTGTTTCGGCAGCCGGCCAAGCCAGCTCTCTGCCGAGGAGGTGAAGCGGCTGGAGGACGAGAGGTTTCAAGGCTTTCGCCTTCACGAGTTCCGCAGGCCGCCAGCTCTCACTGCACCGGCCGCTGCCCGACACGCGCAATCCGCGCTGCGCCGCCATTGCCTACGACACGGCCGCGCTGCCACCACCTCGGTGATCATCTGCTTTGTCAACGAGGACCTGGTCCCGTGGCTGCTGCGCACCGTCTGGAGCGTGCTGGACCCGCTCGCCGCCAAACCTGCTCACGGAGATCATCCTGCTGGACGACGCCAGCGACGCGGCCTGGCTGCAGGTGGGTGGATCAAATGAAAATGGAATCTGTGCGGAGGAAGATATGTTGTTTGGGGTAGAGGGGTTTCGTCGAAGTGCCGATTGTTTTTTCGGATGATGAGGTTGTTTCGCTCCATCTCACAATTCTTTTTTTTTCCATGCCACACACAACACACCAACAACACACACACTGCAGGCCCCCCTCGAGGCAGAGCTGAAGAACAACCCTGCCGGCCAAGGTCAAGCTGGTGCGCTCGCCCACGCGGCTGGGCCTGATCCGCGCACGCATGCTGGGCGCCTCACACGCGCAGGGCGACGTCCTCACCTTCCTCGACAGCCACTGCGAGGCCACGTCGGCTGGCTGGAGCGCTGCTGGCCTGGATCGCCCGCAACGAGAGCCACGTCGTGTGCCCGTCCATCGACATGACTCCAGTAGTGAAAAAGATGTTGCGAATTTATTAATTGTTTGTTGTGTTTCCGCAAAGGTACTTACAGCGCACCGTACTTTGTGTGGTGTCATTCTCATAGGGCGCACACGATGGAGTACGCTACTAGCGGCAGCAGCTCGCGCGGCACGTTTCACTGGACGCTTGACTTTACCTGGGAGTTTGCCGACCGACAGCCGGGCGAGCTTGCGACCGACCCCATCAAGTCGCCGACGATGGTGGGGGAGCGGGAATGAATGTGCGAATGGATGTGTTCATGAGGCTGTATGGCTTGCTGCCAGTCTTGTTCTCAAAAAAAAAAAAAGAATTATTGCGTTTTGGGAATTTAGTTCTTGCCCAGAGGCTTGCGTTCCATAACACACATTCTGAAGATACCTTTTCGTCTCATTTTGTCTGCAGGCTGGCGGGCTCTTTGCCATCCACCGCAAATACTTCCAGCGTATCGGCACCTACGACGAAGGCATGGACGGCTGGGGCGGCGAGAACATCGAGATGTCCTTCCGCATCTGGATGTGCGGGTGAGTTTAACCCTCTGCTTTCGTGGGCAATATGTACATGGACGTCGTTGTGTAACAACGTTCTCTTGCCGTTTTCCCACTTATATCACGCCTTTTCTCTTGGTCTTCGCAGGCGGTTTCCTGCACATCATCCCCCTGCTCACGCGTCGGCCACATCTTCCGCGACCGGCATCCGTACGAGATCCCGAACAGCACGATCAACGACACCTTCCTGAGGAAATCGATTCGCCTCGCTGAAGTCTGGATGGACGACTACAAGGACATCTTCTACGACATCGGCCGCGGGCGCGCAGATTGACCACGGCGACGTGTCGAAGCGGCGCAAGCTGCGCAAGGACCTGCAGTGCAAGTCCTTCCAGTGGTTTCTGGACAACATCACGCCGGGCAAGTTTGTGCCGCTGGCGACCAACCATCAAGACCAAGGGCCAGCTGAAGAGCCAGTCGGCCAGTGCCCGACAAGGGGCGCCGCCACCCTGGTGTACCAGTGCCACGGCCACGCAGACCCCGTCGACGAGCCAGGTCATAACAAAAAAAATTCTCAAATGGGCAATGTTTTTTTTTTTTGTAAAACCCGTGTTGTGCCTGTTGTGTGTTTTGGTGTGGTGTGTGTGTGTGTGTGTGTGTGTGTGTGTGTGTGTGTGTGTGTGTGTGTGTGTGTGTTTCTGATCTCGCCATCTTGCATACATTGATGGGGGGGGTTTCTTTCTTTTATCTTTTGCAACCTTCTGGTTCACGGCGTTCAACGAGATCCGCTATGTGTGGGACACGTGCGTTGTGGGTCAGGGCCAGAACCTTATGCTGGGTGAGTATTGGAAGCTTGGCTTGGTTGGAACGTTCCCTTTCATTTCTGCGCCTTGCAACTCGCCTTTTCTAATCGTTTCTTCTTCTTGCTTCCTCCACCACAGGCTCGTGCTCGCCCCCAGCGCGCGGCTGTGGCGGTACAGCGGCGGCACTGGGCCGATCAAGAACGGCGATCTCTGCCTGGACATTGTCGGCGGCCGCCTGTGGCCTCGCCGCATGCAACCCCACCCGCCCGCAGCAGGTCTGGGAGTTTACCGGCGTGCTGAACGGCTAGTGTGCGTGTGCGTGTGTGAGTGTGGTCTCCCTGTGATCACACATCAAATGGGGGGGACGTTTAGTTTGATTGTGAAGTAGAGTGTTTCTGTTGTGAAATTTCTTTTGTACATTTTCGCTTGTTTTGCTGAATCATCAAGTCGTCGCGCGTTGCGCATAGATGCTCGGGCGATGTGAGTGTGGGTGTGTGCCCTTTGTCCTCCTATTGACCCAGCGTTTGAGCTGTCTCACATTCTCTCGTCAGTGAAGAACATAAACTAGGTCATGCTCAGTTACACACGTGGACAAGAGTTTTGCTGTTGCTCAACTTCATGTGATTTTGGTGGAAAATGAAGAAGGTCATTCTGAGAACATTCTCTCAAAATGGAAAATGAAAACGGTTGGGGGTGTGCAAGTTCTTTTCCCTCACACACCCGGACGTGACTTTCGCCGGAGAGATTTCGGAGGGAGACAAATCATTCAGAGGGTGGGGAAGACTGGGAAGAAGACTGAAGGCGTGATGACACGTGATGGTCATAAACCAGGAAGAAAAAAAAGATGGAAGGTGGAAGGATATCTTGCACATCCTTAGTGGGCTGCGGGTGCGGCCTTGTCGCCGTGTCTGTTGCGGGCGGCAGCGTCCACTCGGCCTGGCGCGCAATGAAGCCAAAGAGCAGCCGATGGATGCGGTCGCTGGCCTGTGTGTGTGTGTGTGTGTGTGTGGTGTGGTGTGTGTGTGTGTGGGGTGGTGTGTGTGTGTGTATGTGCGTGTGTTTAGTGATGTGTGTGAGGATATGTAAAATAGTGAGGGATTAGAATAAATGCGCCGTAAGTGGAAAACACACAACTCAACAATTTGTCAGACACATTGTTCCACATAAGCGATAGAGCTGAGGCAAGTATCGCTTTTTTTTTTTCACCCTTCTCCTGACAGCTTGCTGAAGTGGAGGGTCTCCTCGTGGGTGATGTGCTGGTCGGTGAGGCCGGCGGCGAGGTTGACGACAATGCTCATGGCCGCGACGCGCAGTCGCAGTGCGCGGCAAGGATCACCTCGGGCCCACAGACATGCCCACAATGTCCGCGCCGAGCATCTGGAACGCACTGATTACGAAAAGGGGGGTGAAATTAAGCAGATTAAGCAATGAAGAGGTTAGAAGTGAATGAAGAGCTAAAGCAACAACCAACTTGTGCCACACTGAGTCACTGTGCATTATGAGCTGGTGCCTCACAATTTGATCTCTCTCACCGAATCTCGGCCGTTGTCTCGAAGGACGGGCCGAGGCAGGAGAGGTAGACGCCGTCGTGCAGCTTAATCTTCTCGCTGTCGGCAACGGCTGTTGTGTGTGTATGTAAGGTAGTGTTGCGAGTTTAGAACTTCAGACATGTGGCGGCAAGTGTGATGTTTTACTTGCGCACAGCCGCCACAGCTTACTTACAGTGCATGATGGCGCGGAGGCCCGGGTTGTAGGCGTCCTTCAGGCTCGGGAAGCGCGGGCCGGCCGGGTCGTTGGGGCCGACCAGCGGGTTGCGACCCTAGTGGCACGAACAAAGGGAATTGATACTGGAGCATGCATTGAATTTCTGGCGCATGCTAAACCACGTAGACCTGTGGTGGAAAATAGACTTAACAATTACACCACTCACCACACACCACGCAACACACACATACCACACATACACACACACACACGCAACACACACGCACACACACACACACACACACACACACACACACACACACACACACACACACACACCTGCAGGTTGATGTGTCGGTGAGGAGCCGAGCTCGCCCGGGCCGACCTCCTTGCGCAAACGAGCCGACCGCCGACGTGAGGAAGAGAGCCGCGCTGCCGAGCTGCTTCAGCGTGTAGATGGGCACGCGCAGCGACATGGGGTCGATGCCTGTGGTGGAAGAAGAAGAAAAAAGAGTTAGCATAAATGTGAGTGGAATGACTTAGAGCAGCGTGCGTGATCGATCTTACCCTCGTAGAGGTGGATGCGTCCCTTGAGGCAACGGGAACACCCTTCAGCTTGCCCGAATGAGCGCGCCCAGCATGCCCTGTAATGAAAAAAGGGGAAGTAAAGGTGTGAAAAAGGGGAGTGTGACTAGATGCAAAATGAGGACAAAGGATTTTTCTCCAGCAGTTCTGAAACACCACACACACCAACACACACACACACAGACACACACATACAAACACATACAAACACACACAGACACACACATACACACACGCACACACACGCACGCACACCTGCACGGTGCTGATGGGGAAGCCCGGGATGTCCTGGTACGGGATGGTGACCTGAATGCGATCGACATTAGGAATGAGAAATGCTGAAAATCCTCGTAGCTGCAGCATGTCGAACGAAATCATCAAATCAAGCACCAGCAAAGGAGGGCAAATCAGCAATCAGCACTGCAGCACTGTCGCTCACCGCGTCCTGGATGATGTCGGCGACGTCGCCCATGCCAGAGCCGAGGATGATGGCGAGCTTCGGCTTGAAGTCCGACTTCCTGTGGATGTGTGAGTGAGTTAAGGATTCAGTTGAGCTGCAGTTAAGGCAACTTGACTTTAAGTCATCATCTTTATGTTGTGCGAAATAGTCATCAAAACACAGCTCACAGCCTGGCGCGGATGGTCTCGACGGCCTTTGC
>JAQNDB010007910.1:0-11509 GCA_029204045.2 Tillandsia leiboldiana | reverse complement strand
CTATTGACGTCATTCAATTATTGTATGCTGTCCTGCTACTTCAAACTTACAGTTCTGGGAAAATTTGAGATCAGCTTTGCAGAAATAACGTCATATCGAGCAATTTAATTCGAAACTATTCATTGATCGTAAATGTAACTGAAGTTTAATTAACACTGAAGACAAGTGCAACATCGCAATAGATTGGGAGTGGTGAATGTAACCTATACAATAATTAGTAAGCACAAACACACGCTCTGCCAGTGCAGCGCCGGGACAGGCAGCTGTTAACCGAACTTTAAACGAGCAGTAAACATTTAGAATAATGACTACTATCGTAATGCAGAAAGCTCGTGCACACGGTGGAAGGAGATAAGAAAAAATGTGTTAAAAATCATATTTTGACTCGATACAATATTTAGTAAAGACTTTGAATTCAGCCAACTCATTAAATTGACGCCATTGCTAGCTAGTCGTAGCTTAAATTTTGGCTTTGAGCACAAGCCACTAAATAATTTAATTATAAACGAAACTACAGAAATGAAGTCTATCAACAGCAATCTAACTCAAAGTGCAAACCGGTCGTGCCAGATCGAACTGCGACAAGAAGTCAGGCCTCAAATAACAGTGAGTCTACCAGCCAACAGGCGATGAATAACAACTCAACACCCAATGGATATTGCAGCTTACTGCCAAATGTTGAACCTAATTATAATGCAATTGCAGTGTCAGTTAATACAGAACACGCGTACTTGGGCTTATTGCCTGATGAACCAAATCAGGCTCAACATCCACTAGCAACTGGTGGTGATTATAATACCATTGATGAATCATTGGCAACTAATACAGCTTATGATACCATTGACGAATCATTGGCAACTAATAGTCATCGATTGCATAACGTTGAAGATCTTGCACTTTCTGATGAGCGCACCTTACACCACAATTCATCCTCAGTAAATAGGTATTATGACTATTATAATCATGGTCCAAATATACACAGTCGTCCGGCACATTTGAGCAGGAAGGGTGCACTTAGTTTAATGACGATGATTGGTGTGAACTGACCATTTAATGAAGAAATTTTTAATACGAAGATTGCGTATCAAATAAAATACGAATTTTTGCACAAATATAAAATTTGAAAATAAGCTTTGTTTTGTATGTTTTTCAATTAGCAATTTTTATATATTTTTGTTAATTTAATTTATTAAATAAGTTAACGACTTTTTACTACGCAACGACACAAAATAAGTGTTACTTTTTTGCTCAACTAGTTAGTAAGGCGACTCTGTATAAGTTGAGCATGGTATAATTTACAGTAATTGACGAACACAAAATCTAACAAAGCATATGTAACCGCTTAATATCTTGCAAGTAAAAATAAAAAGATATAACTTTATTTGCTCGCGTAGCCGCAATAAGTGTATCTCCGTCCCAAGATTCGTGTAGTAGCTGTAATATATGTTGTGCTGTAGACGGGTTGCATTTCTTAGCATCGGATCAGGTGTTGCAGTACTGCTGGCGACAGTCGTTGTGCTTGGTGCATTAAATATTCACCAACTATACTTAACTAATTTATCGAAAAACAAGCAAGGTAAGTTTATCAACGTATGCTTTACGTTATTAGACAAAACTTATATATCTATTAGCAACCGGAAACAAATTAATACAATCAAAGCAATGAAAAATTAGCAATGAGTTAAATCTTTAGATTTTGGAAAATGATTGTTTAATAAGGCTCAGTTTCATAAACTAATCTAAGCTAAAAGATGTAATTTTAATAACATTGACAGAAAATACAAAGTCTTGGTACAAGCATAACGCAGTAGGCATTAGCAAAGCATTAGTTATGTACAAGAAAAATATGAACAAAGGAAAAGTTAGTCATCGCCATTGATAAAACTGCCAGAGAAGCAACCAGCGTTAAAACGCTGCAAGGCTACGGAAATTCTCTGAAAAAGAACGGTGTCTTATGAGGGTTTCTGTGACAGTTGGCCGACGACGACCAAGGTCCGTAGAAAGTCAGTGACTTTTAAGCAAAGTGATAAGAGCGTCGACAGCGAGCGGTACGAACATGTGACTTGTTATCAGTGTGACGTATTTCATATCCCTCGATACAAGTTCAGTTCTGATGTTCAAATGAGTATAAAATTATCAAAACGCAAACTAACGTGTTTATATAATCGTGCCTATCCCAACTAGCTGTAATGTGAAATCAAAACATACTGTTAACATTGCAGAAAGGGAATTTTATAGAAATATTTGAAAAACTAGCATATCTGCCACAGGTGCCAAACTGTAATCTAGGTCTGTAAAAGTAAACTGCTCTGATTTTTCTTTTCCTTTTGTAATATGTGCTGCGGAAAATAATACGTTAATTGATTGCTTCTTTGATTTTTGAAGATTGATTAGGCATAAATGTTTGTGTATTTTTTGCAATTTGTTAGTTTTTTAGTAAAGCTTAATGTTAACGTTGGCTGTAACTGCATAACAACCGAGACAAGTAATTTTATGTTTATAGGAGATAAACAAGAAGCGCCTTTTAGCAACACTGTAGAATTCTCTGAAAGTCAGCTTTCTGCTTTCGTAAATGTGTCACAAGTTGTCGAAGTAAAACAGTTTGAGACTTTCTTGCCGAGTCCTGGTCAATGTACATTTACCAATCTTACAGCAAACAGAGACTTGATTAAATTTCAGTTGAGAGTGTGCCCAAACGGTTTTCAAAGCCTACCAGAAGGCAATGTAGCCATCCATTTGGACATTATATCCAAACCCTTGCAAATAAAGTCACTTCGCACACAGTTTTGTTTCAGCATTTTGAATACATTTGACGGTCTATATCTGAACTTTGACGACATACAGGTAAATATGCGTTGCACGTATGCATATCTTTCTGGCAGCAACTACAGCGGTGAATCTGGGTATGACGAGTTTGTCACTCGAGATTGGGTAGACTTTTATTCATCTAATATGCTCCATAATGACACTCTTTTCATTCGTGTTCAGTTAGCGTATTTAAGTACACTACAACATCACACTATTAGTACAGGCCAGGTACTGTTGAAAGGAAATCTTGTACTAATAAAGTACAACTGGACTCTGTGCAACTTGACACAGAGCAGTGACAATTCACATGAAGAGTACTTCTTTAGCAGCGAGGTCTTTCCAGCAAACAATGACCATGTATACAAGTTTCACTTTAGATTGCATCCCAGATTTTATTATTTGAAGGGAACCGTCAACCCTCAAACGTCAGATAATGTAAAAATACAATGTTATTTTTATCCAGAGACAGGTGAAAAATTAATCTACTTTAAGTACACTGTTTTGACGTGTTGACTGGAGATATTTTATCATACGATAATCCAATTAATGAGACTCACGGCATTGTGATCACTGATAAAGGTATGTGCTGGAGTCCTATAAAAATGCTTACGTTTGATAACTTTGGAAGAGGATCATGCACTGGAATACTCTTTGAAAGCTCGTATTACTTTGATTCGTAAAGTGCAATCTTACAAATCAAGCACAATACAACAAAATGCAGCAAACGCTCTGCAAAATGTGTTACAGTTAAGGAAGTGGACTGAATGAAAGATACTGTGAATATACAGTGACTGATATGAAAAAAATAAATTGCATCCTATCGGGCTAAACTTTTCTCTGTCAGAGGAGCTCGTCAACATAGCTAGTAGCAATGGGCGGTTTTATTTGCAGTGACAGTTAACCATAACATTATCACTGATCGCTGCGTGAGCTGATGATGCAATAACAAAACAGTTAATGATAAACTTGGAGCAGCGAGTTTTTATCTGTGTATATGCATAGCGACAGCCTTGATTGAGCAAAATCCACTGTTAGTACACTAACTAACCTTCAGGGTTTTGTCTGATACTGTTGGTCACGATTGTCTACGTATTGGCAGTTTGTTTAGATGGCAGCAGAAAGCATCATTGCAAGTCTAGGTCTCTCTGTGTTTTAACTAAAAGTTGATTTAACATATAAAACGCTAGTTTCAGTTCTTACTTTGTCGACGTTAACATCAGTGTTGGCCCTGAGTATGGCAGTCTAGTGGTTCTGGGGCCACAACGGACACAGTGGCACTATGGCTCACAACAGACACACCCCAACTCAGATCACTGTTCTGTTCGCTATAGGCCAAAAGACTTGTCTATGTTCTGAGATATGTATTGAGTGAGGTCAGTTTGTAAGAATATATGTTAGCTTGCCATTACCGTAGCTGCAGGTATTAGTAATGATCGGAGCAGCCCAAATAGTGTACATGTAGGCTCTTCGTGGCTTTCTTACTGGCCACAATAATATAATAATTTAGAGTTGAAAAGATGTCACAGATTATCATAAAGAGTATTACGTCACTTAATGGACCGAAGTCTGAAGTAACACAGGCTGTAAGCAAATTGCAAAATGTTCATATTAACGCCAATCAGTGACAATTCTTAAGTTACCCAAATCTGCTCTATTTTTGAACCTGATGTAACGGTGGCATTAATTGTACATGTATGTGGCTATTTTGTATCAGGAGGTAGTATAGACTTGCCACTCGTATGTAAGAGTATACACACTAACAACTCTTTGTCCTTACTCCACGTACATGAGCACGCGATCACGCTCCTTGAGGTTATTACTCACTGGGGTTACGCCTGTCCAGCGCACCAACGAGGTCACAGGGCCTATAGCTAGAAGACTTTCGACCCACCAGCAAGCTACTAGCTGGCAGCTTCCAGTGCACAGTTGCCAAGCAGTTGACCTGTGAACGTTTTGACGTTCAAGTCTGTTCGTAGGTTTTAAGTTCAATTAACTAAACATCATAACGACGCGTATGTACTCCTGTGTGTATTGTGTGTTATGATCTGCAATGTGCTTTATGTCTGTTATACTATGTTTCACGGATATGCCAAGTTGACCAATCTAGTCTTGCACTCCCATGCAATACATTATTACTATACTATTATTATTATAAAATGTTAAATTGATATTTTAATGAATCAAGCTATTTTGTTATTTTGAGTGGTTTAAGAGACGCCATGACGGAGCGCTCACACGCTATATAGCGCCTGATTAGTGGCACAAATAATATTATTATGAGACGGCAAGCGGACTATACACATTATTCATAATCATACCATTTATGCACAAGCGATCTTGGGCAATAATGCACAAGCTTAAAAGCTTTGTTGTAAATTTATTCATTATAAGCAGGTACCGCTCTTGTAATTTCACAGTGTGTCGATCTTTCCTACAAACAATACATTGTAGACTACAGCACTTCAAAATTATTATTATTGTTATCATCGCCAATCGTGTGTTCGCGATTACAACGTAGACTCCAAAGTTCAATAGAACAGTTGTATAGTTTCTATGAAACATACAATAAGGAATTTCTTGCTGTAAGCTCTAGTTCTATATAAGCCTAAATACAGGCGTTTTCATTCTCGTTTAAATAATCTTACATTGGTCTGAACAGCAACTCGATAACGTAATAACTAATTTTGACTAAACACACGAAAGTAAATAGAAAAATTGCGATACAATTTCACACTAAAAAGTACATTATTACGGATTGTGGCAGCAATGGCCGTCAGAGTAACTGGACATACAAATAATGCTAACAGTGTTGTAAGAGACGCTCGTCTGGGTAACATAGAGGCTGTGCGCGTGTGGCTGAATGGTGTCGGACGATATAACAGTGACAAGCAAGAGGTGATGTGTATACAGCAGCAACGTATGGTCACACTGACATTTGTCAGCTGATCATTGACAATGGACGTATGACTACTGATAACCTGACAAGAGCACTACATTTATCATGCTACACTGGTCAGCCAGCAGTGACGAAATTGCTTGTTAATCAGCTCGGTCATCACTTTGACACTCACATGCTCACTGACATGCTTCATCTCGCTGCTTTACAATATTACATTAAAGGGATGAACTGGCTATTGACACTAGCACACCTGCTTGCTGCTGACACAATGAGATGGAAGTTAGTGGCAGCAAGTGCGCGTGGTGACTTAACTGCTGTAACACACATGGTGCACGAAATAGGAGCTGACGTCACTGAAGTGATAAGTCGTGCTCTATGGGTGGCTTGCTAAACGGGTAGAGCTAACGTCGTAGACTGGCTGATGACGCACACATCGGCTGACGCCAATCAGCAAAGTATCACTGATATTAACAGTAGTGGCGTTATGACGTCACTGACAGCAGCGTGTTATGTAGGTCACATGTGCATTGTCAAGCGACTGTTGATAGATACGACATCACCGTGTGACGTCAACATGGTCACTGGTGAGCAAATGCAACACGGCGCTACATGACGTCATATGGAGTGATAAGTGGACTCCATTACACATTGCTTGTGATGACGGTGATACAGCTGCTGCGGTTGTTGTTTTATACAAGTCAGACGTTAATATACAAAACGTTTATGGATACACTTCACTGCATTACGCTTGCATGGGCGGTCATTGAATTCAGTTCAAGCACTGTTGTCAGTATTTGCCGATATTGACGTCACTGACGACAATGGTTATACAGCTGTCACACTGTGCAAGGTAAACGGTAGTGCCGAGTTGGCGTATTACATGCGACACTTGATGTATGTGTATGATGCTGTGGACGGTAAGACTGTCAGTGACTTGTCACTTGGATAACAACACATCACACAATGGTCATGGCCATAGTGACGTTATCATTGACTTTGAAAAACACATAAACAAGTTTAACAATAGCATATATTGCTGTTGCAACCGTCGGTGCGCTATCATGTGACTTACAATTACAGGTAACAATTGAGACAATGTAGCCAACACTGTGCATTCAAGCGCCACCAACACTGTGCTGGCATGCAACAAGACGACTGTATATTCGCTAGCTGGCGTGTTGATTTGCAATGTTAATCACAATTTTGATTTTGCAGCAACACAATATTATTTTTACACTATGCAATATGATATTATATGATAGCCCTTTAAAAATTGTACGAAATCTTACAAAATGTACAAATAAAAAAAAATTGCATTTGTGACAGTTTTGCTCTCACATGACGATATGGTGCAGACACATACTACTAGGCCTATATTCATGGCACTGGTAACTACTAATAGTGGCCTACGCTAATCAAGCGTTAATTAACCCCAGGAATCCTAATTGCGTAATTGCCGGTCTTTCAATTGCTCAGCCACTATACATGTATAGTCTATACTTTTTTAAACTAGACTTGTGTATATAGTTTTAGGCCATATACAGCATTTTAATAGACATTAGTAGTATATAGAGAGTGGGCGCCTGCGCATGACGTCATTATTGTATCCCCTAAACCCCCAGGCCTATAATGATAGCAAGCAGATGATGATGTTTGTATTTGTTTTATTTGTAAATTAACGTCCTCATCAATAACGTAATCATTTACAAATTTTCCAACTGCTAACGTATGGCCTAGCCTAATTACATTATTGTTGAATTGCAAGAGATCAGCTAGAAAACATGTAAACCACAATAACCTCATCTTAGCCCAATATTTGTCTAGGTCTAATAGCCATAGCCTAGACCTAGACCTACTCTATAATTAGTCCACAACCTAATACGTGCATGAACAATACTAGGAATGTCCAACCAAGTAGCCTAGTTGACGTTTAGAAATCAAATCAACTTTACAGTCAGTAGGCTTAGGCTAACGTTGCTAGAGCGATCCTTCACTCATAACAAAGCCACACTGCAGCTACGGTCCTGAGCGTTTCATTGATGCAGCAGACTTTAATGTGCGCATCAGCACCGTGACAGAGTCAAGTTACTGGTAGGGAGTATCGGTTGCATTTGTCTCCTATGGCAGACCAATTTTGTTACGCACCCGATACGAACGACAGCTTAGGTTCAATAGCCACAACTGAGACACACAGAGTCTTTATTTGCATTTAACGTGAACTGAACTGAACTGAACTGAACTAATTTAAACCTATTTGCCAATAATGACATGACATTATACAGTGCAACGACAATTTAGCCCCAAACATGTTTACAATACAACTTATGTTAACTAACAATAATAATAATAATAACAATAAAATGCTTTATTCTCTATGTAGAGAGAATTGGTATTCCACTACTAGCATTACTACCCCGTGCAAACCATACAAGTGAAGTTGTACAACAGTGCAGACAGTTCATAAAATGCAGGCATAGACAACACAAGTGTAAAGATAGTTCATACTTTTACATATGCCTAACAAAATGAACATTCAGACACTCACACTAAATAGTGAATTCATACAAGTAAAAACCAACTAACATATATGTTTCAAGAATAGGCTATTACAGTTAGGTCTACATGCAACCACACATTTAAATGTTTCAAGAACCGTGTTGTACGTCGTTCTCAATGAGTTGTTATAGTGTCGATGAGTCGGGATGCGTATGTTAAGGTGCACTAGCAAAAATCCGTATCAGCTGGTCTACACAAGCCATGTGCATGGTTAGGTTGACGTTGTTACTGAAGTACAATGGAATGGTTTGCTGAAACGAGGGTCGTAATGTTGTCAGTGTTTCTGCTCTCAAGCTGTTAGATGTCAATGCTGGCGTTCTCATCTTGGCTTCAATTTCGCTCATTGGTAGCGCGTGTTGCTGCAGATTTCTGAAGTAGTCGGAGAATAGAGTGGCCCAGGTTTTGGGGCTCTCGGGCACATAATTTAAAAGTCCTAGTTTAAGCGCCACAGACAAGAGTTGGACTCCAAAAGTCGCACTAGTTGTGTCTGCTGCCCTTGTACACAACTTCGAGAAACTGTCCTGCAGGCATTTACATAAAGCATTGATCATATATATATATAGGCTAGTAAGTGTAGTCAGTCATGCAATGCTACGTCATCAGCGCATGCATGCATTAAATGTAGCGCCATGAGAATAATAGTGATGCATTTTGATCACTTATTGTAGAAGTTATACCTTTGAAACAGTTTTTAATTAATAATGGCTTAGAGTTGGCTTCAAGTGAAAATTAAACTATTAAACTATGTGTATATAGTTATATCCTACTTGACACGTCTTAAATCAAATTAAGTGTTAGTAACGCTGAATTTAATTCTTAATCGTGCTTTCAAATAATAACTTATAGTGCATAACACTTACGTTCGCTGTGCTAATGTGGGCAGGTGTGCGTCATAATCACTGGCTGCATGCAGACATGCTAGTACTCCATACGACTTCCAGGGGTCCACTAAATAATAGTAATTGTATATTACATTGTTATATCAGCAAGAATAATCATGATTGCATGCGAATTTTGTGCATTGCTTGGAGAAATAGGGCATAGAATAGATAAGCCAACACAACGTGTTAAATGGCTGAAAAACGATAAGTGCTGCTTGCTAACGCTTATTTAACAAAGTTAAGCGTGTCTGGTATTAGCATAGATGAAAACCTCGTAGTTTACGTTTACTATCTTTTAAATAAGAAACGCGTCTTTCTACATTTTCGATTGTTAGTAAAATATGAAACGTGACAAAACGTAACTGGCATTAGACTCGGTAACAGAACAAGGCTTTTCGTACAGCGCTCGTCTCACACATCGCACACGACATACTGAAACTAAATCAATTTGCTGTAAAGCTATACGCACTTGCGCAGAGCTAGTTATAGTGGTGGCCCGTCAAAATCTGGTCTTGTGTTTAGACCTTATGCATTGCTGTATACTGTATTACATGTCAATGTTTAGGCTTCTAACGCATATATGTATATGCGACGTTAGCAAGGCTAAAATGTTTTATTACGTTTTTTACGTTTTTTTTGCTGAGATGGCACGTTTTTTTCATATGTGGGTGTTAGTTATGCTATTGCAGCCGACATTAAATGTGTATGCACCAAAACTGTCAGCTGTGGACAACAAAAATCCCCACGTCCAAGGCATTTACTGTCGACTCTAGTCGAGAACTCTGTGAGATGGCATACACGATAAACTTACTACAATGACATCCAGTGGGCTATTATTATTTATCAAAACATCATTATTTCCTGCTCAACTTCTAATGCATTAAACTACGATGTAGTCGTACGATTATTGACACTCACTTGCTTTTGTGACTTTAATTTTCAAAGGTGACACTAAAAACAGATCAACTATAATCAAATTACTGTACTGAAACAGTCGAAATTATCAAGGTAGTACTAATATTAGGCTAATTCGACGACCAGATTCAATATTCTGAGATTAAACGTCAGCATTGCAATAACGTGTTATACACAAGCTTTAATTGTATGTGCAGACAGCAGTGAGCTGCCGTAATTATTAGGTGAGCTAGGGATACTAGTCGTGCAAGCTTTCATTTAGAATCTGAACAATTATTAACTATAAAGCTAATGTGCGTAGGCTACCTGTAAACAGCGTCGATGTGTTAGCGCCATGTTGCTTCTTATTCACGTTTACATCAGTTAGCATAGAGAACAGTTTAGTACAAGCAGCAGTACTGATAACAAGCAACACTAAGACAATTCCAACACATGCCACAATTATCTTCTTCCATCTGAAATTGACACGCAACACACAGAGAAGAACATTTCGCAGTAACTATATATGCAACAGTTGTAACGGTAAGTCAGAATATGTTTGATGCTAAATATTCGATTCAAAATGGCCGAACATTTTACTTGAACAATGTTGAAAGTATTGCATATATTGCAGTTGTGTATTTTCTACCCATTATTATAAATGGCGTGTACTCACTTGTTTGTTTTTGCTACTTGAGCAATTGATCCTGCCTGACAGTTGCTATCAAAAATGTAAACAGGTACAGTTTGTGTATTGTTTCGTCTAGGTAACGAAATTTATCCATATTGTAACAAACATCATGGAATAGCATTGTCTCTTCTGGTCATTAAACTCTATGATTTTCGTGCAAATACTTACGTCATAGTCACGTGACGTAGCAGAAGCAGCAGCAGTAGCGTCATCAACTTCTGTTTGGACGAGACTGTCTGACGTCACTTGCCTTGTAATTCTAGTATAGTCTTCATTATTAGCTGCTGCACTCTGGCCTACACAATGCCTGCGATCTGTATCGACGTTGACGTAAGCATCATAAACTTCGTATCTACAAACTTCCATTATCCAATTATAGATCTAGCTGATTTGGTGTTGTTAGGGCAGTTTGAACTTTGAGTATTTTTAAATACAGTTACAACTTAACGCTGCTCATACAATACCATAGCACAACAACAGTTTTGTCACACGTGACACACGCTAATATAAAACGTAATGGCCAAGCCACATACTAAAGGCGAATAGGCCCCATATAATACTGTTCGATGCATTTAATATTTCAACATTGTGAACCAACAATAACATAGCATTGGCTTATTAATGTGTATGGAGCTTGGCCGGCTGCTTACAGTAGTGCATTGTCTATTAAAACTTCAATTTGCAAATTATTTGCTTTTCAATTGACTTGAATCAGGAGAGACCCACGTACTAATGCTATCCACTAGTCATTGCAGGCTTAAACTTAATAACAACGTGAAA
>JAQNDB010007908.1:0-11515 GCA_029204045.2 Tillandsia leiboldiana | reverse complement strand
CCACGTGATCCATTTAAGCCCGAAGTCCGCACTTGTGTCCAATTGGTGCACAACACCTCCAACGCACCCCGTAGGCCTCCAGAAGCCCCCACGTACTGCAACAGCACTGCGGAGACCAGGTCATCACAATTATGTGCTATGTGCGGATTTTACTCTGAATATGGATCGAGGATTATGGACAGTGTAGGCATTGGTGAGTTTGGCATGTGGTTACTTTCGTATATCTTCTTGAGGACAATGCATGCTTGTATGGACGATATTTAGGCCACCTTTTACTGCTACACTACTTATTGCTTGATTTAATTAGGAAAACTGTTATCCTTTCTCCTTCTTTGTTAGTTAGGCTGTCTGTGTTGGCTCGTGTGCGCGGGGTTTGGGGTACTGTAGCCGGGACATTGATGTCTGGGACGGTTGTGCTGGATTGCGGTTGGCAGGGTTTGCGTGACCGCGGACTTTGGGCGGTTTGACCGGAGGTCGTTCTAGGACTTGATTATAGACGGCAGGGTATTGCGGCAACCGCGGATATTGGGCATTGACCGGATATTTATTTAGCATCATATCGGGTATCACATTTTTCTAGTGGCCGAGTTTCCACTATTTGAGTAGTTTTTCATCTGATGAGGACAGGCGAGCTTTCTTTAGTGGTTGAGCTTTCCCACTTTAATCGAGTCATGATCCAGTCCTGCTGATTTACTTATGTTCCTGGTTACTGAGATACTTTACTCGTGTGGGTCGCTTCCCCTCGAGTGCCACGCCGTAGTGTGCGTTATACATACTTTGAGTCCTTGAGATTCTTCTTTCGTCGGTGTTATGCGGCGACCAGCATACCCGATACAGCAAGGCACAGCAGGCAGCACAGTTTTACTGGTGGCACAAGATTGGGTTTTACAGGTCAATTACTTACTGTTACACGCGTGTCAGGGGACTGGTGTAGTCTAGTAGCTGTGTTTAGACAGTGCTTGTGTTAGCGGGAGCCGTTTGGTTTGACGGTGGTCCCGAGGTCGTTGTGAGTTAGTCGACCGTTGTGCGAGAGGTTTGGTGATCTTGAGTCTATCCGTTTCTGAGAGAGAGCGTGGACTTTGACTATAGCCTGCATAGCACTACTCGATAGCGAGTTAGTTCGTTTGGACGCCCTACGTATTCCTGCCCGTCAGCGGAAGGTGGTTGTAGGTGGGCGCAGGTTTTGTAGGTTATTAATCCCAAGGATCTAAATAGGTACTATCAAACAACTAGAGGGGGGGTGAATAGGTGTAATACTTATAAAACCAATCTCAGTGCAAAAAAAAACCAATGCGGAAAATAAAAACAGCACACCGAGATATACGTGGAAACTCCAATCCAGGAGAAAAACCACGGGACCAACACGCAATAACAATCCACTAAGAATAGAAGAATAACAAGGTGATTACCGACTCCACGGACTCAACCCCTCCTTCAGCTTCTTCGGACCTTGCGCTGACCGGTTGGATATCCACGCAATAACAATCCCTAAGAAAAGAAGAATAACAAGGTGATTACCGTCTCCACGGATTTAACCCCTCCTTCAATTTCTTGGACCTCGCGCTCCACCGTTTTGCCCGTCCACTGCACACGTTCGAATCCACGAACGCACGCTTCGAATCCACGAAACGCCTTTAGCACACCGAATCCACGATGCCACGTCGAATCCACGACGCAAACTCAGTCGATAAGAATATTGACTTCGATGGTGATCCTTTGCTTAGATTCTCAATGAAGAACCGTAGAAGAAATCTCTAAGCAAAGATTAGATCAATTCGACAAAAGATATGTTCTTGAAAGAACCATCGAATTGACCTAAAAGAGGCTATAAAGAAGAACGATAAAAACCTAGCCTCTAGGGTTGCTCTCAAGTGTTTTATAAAAGATCGGCCGTAGCTCCCACGTTTTTGAGAAACCCTAAATGTCTATTTATAGTTTAGAAACCTTTGGAAAGAGATAAGAATCAAAACATACCTTATCTGGAAATTTTCAGGACGGCGATCCGGATCGGATTTACTGCGATCCGGATCGTCGTAACGAGATTGACGATTCCAGAAAACCAGGGTTCGGGATCCGGATTGCAAGGCCCGATCCGGATCGTTCATACAAATCAGCAAAATCCCATTCGGGATCCGGATCGGAATTGCATGGATCCGGATCGAAATTGCCAATGAACAACACCCTTCGGGATCCGGATTGTTGGTCTGATCCGGATCCTGAACATGTCCCATGTCCAGTTTTTGATTTTTATGCAATTAAAAGTTCATCCAAGTGTTTCTACACTATAAGAAAGTATTCGGATCACCACAATTATTTAGTTAAACATACCTGATCCTCTTGAATACTTTCTTCTTGAGATTGATGTAACTGATCCACAATTCTTCAACTTCAATCTTCAAGACTCAAGACACTGAGTGTCAACTTGAGCTCTTGTTGAATCTTCTCTAAGTCTTTGATTGCTGATTGACAATTTGATCCCTTTAAGACTCCGACTCAACTCACTGACTTGACTCACGAAATATGCCAATACCAAAATGCCGTAACAATCTCCCCCTTTGGCAATTTCGTGACAAAACCCAAAAATACATAAAAGCGCTCAAGTCACTCATCTTAAACCAAAAAATCGAAACTCAATGTCATCACCAAAACATTGATTTTCTTTGCGTGAAAGATCCAATAAATACAAAATTACATTTGAACCAAACAGTCCTAGAACATACTCTATGACTTAGGACTTGGAGTCTTAAAGTGATGTAATTCCTGCAAAACAAAACTCCAAACAAAATCAAACGTTAGTCGTTAGAAATTAAAATCCTACATTTGATCCGTCTTCCTTTTGGTTCTTTTGTTTTTCTGCTCTTTCAATTTTTTCTTTGTCTCCCCCTATCTTGAGCATCTCTAACATGTTTCCATGTTCTCCATGTTCTTGAGCATCTATGTTCTCCCCCTTTGTGATACGATCATCATTTTCCGTTCTCCCCCATTTTTCCATTTTTGTTTCGTTTGTCCTCTCTTGATGATCTCATCTCCGTCATTTCTCTTCTCCCCCTTTTTGTCACAAATTGTCAAACAGTGAACATACTAGACAAAAGGAAATCACTAACAACATTAGTTCATAGAGAAAGAGAGATAAAAGCTCAGTTCTGGTATATAACAAAAATGCAGATTGCGTACCGGTACCAGAAAGCAAAAATCAAATAATTTCTTGAAACAAATCCAGATTTTAGAATCTTTTCAAATACCGATTTGTATTCCATCAAGAAATCAATTTAAGTGCTTTAAACAGTGAATTCACACAGATGTCATTCAATCCAATTAATTTCACAAAATTAAAAAGATTTACTCCAAAATCATGAAAAATAAAGGTAAAACATTATAAACCGTTTTTCATGTTATATTCATCAAACACAAGTCATCAAAAATAATCTTGAGATCCAAAGTCTATCAAGATGTAACGGATTTACAAAGATGACTTACAGAGATTTCCAAATGACATCAATTTGAATTCTACCCTTTCAAATTGAGATAAGCACTAAAATACCTAAGGGTGGCTCTTTGAGCATCTTTCAACTATCCCACCTTATACCAACCAGGAGATTGTTCAAAATATAAGAGTTTTGCATATAAATCTCCAAATGCTTCAACTAAAGATTTTCTCATAAAATACTATCAAGCATCCATAACATGTGGTAGCTTCACACACAAACCGGACGACCGGGGTGGCAGCTCTTTCCAACATGTGGTGGTAGTTTTCACACTCCTTTCGGATGTAACTCTTTCCACATCTTTTGCAAATCATTCAATACCCTTGTAAGAATGCAATCTCTTACGTGAAAGAATTAAATCCCAAATTTTAGTCTATCGGTTGTCTCACGTTTATCACAATGAATTCACACAACCGAGATAGATTAAGCATCTAAAGATCACACATGATTTCTAAAATTTGATGCTTATAATATCAAAAACTCCTATAATGAAGTATCTTCAAGATTATGATTATGGAGTAAAGTTGATAATCCAAATAAAATTAATTTGGAGTGAATAAAAGTGAAGCCCTTTTTATTCAATGCACTTGTTCAGTAAAAACCCTTTTGTTCAAAAACAAAGTATAAAAACGAAGAGCATTGAAAAACATGTAATGCAAAGATTAAGAAAAATATGAAGGGAAAACCAATCAAAGCATTACATACAGTCATAAGCTATTTAGAACTTAAGACAAGGAAAGATATCACCTTTCCGAATCCAAAATCGCTGGATTTTGGGTTGTCTTGATTCGTTGTGGCCGGGGGTTGTCCGCTTTGACTGTTGATCCACCTTAGGTCTTTGCCTCGCAGTGATCCACTTGTATGATTGATGTTGTGGCTCGGACCTTTGGTGGGTTGAGTGAACTCCTTTGACTTGATGTGTCTTTTGATTCCGTTGAGTTCGCTCCGTAGATGAAGTTGCCGAAGGACTCTTCTTTCTCTTTTTCGGGCAATTCTTCACCAAATGTCCTTCAAGTCCACATAAGTGACAAGTTCTTCCTTTCAATTTCATTGTGGAACTTGAAGCATGCACAGTTTGGTCCTTTTTGAATCCCAAACCAACCTTGCTTGTTTGACCTAATCCGGACATACAATCAAGTTTCTTGGAACCGTTGAAAGCCTTTGTATGTCGGATTTAAGTTGATGAACTTGCTTGGTCAATGCTTGGTTGGTGACATGAATTTCCTCAAACTGCTTTTCTAGAAAATCAATCTTGTTAATATGGGAATTAACGTTCGTTTCCGATTGATTTATCTTTTCTTGGAGGATTTTATTATTATCCAATAAAAGCTCTCGTTCCTCCTCGAGATCATGAAGTTTTATCTTTAAAGCATGATTCTCGTCTTGATCTCAAGTCGTTGCTTCCTCAACTTCTTGATATGTTTGGCCATCTTCTTAGATTCCGCAAGAAGTTGTTGATATGCCTCAACGAGTTCTTCCTCGTCCGACTCCCCCTCACTTGATGACTCTCCGCCGGTTGTTGATGTTTCATACAAAATCAAAGGAGTAGAGTCAGTGACTAAAGATGATAAACAATTATTAGAAGAGGGAAAATGAGAGGCATGAGAAGCAACGATTTTTTCCTCTTTACTTGAGGTCGATTCATTAGAAGTAGAATCGTCCCAAGTTTTCGCTTGCAAAGCCTTCTTTTTATATGATTTCGGAGAAGGACAATCCGTTGAAAAATGGCCGTAGCCTTTGCATCGATAGCATTGGATTTCCCCTTCGAAATCATCTTTTTCTTTTTCTTTAGAAGGTTTTGCAAAGCCTTTGAGGTTAGAGGATTTAGAACCCGATGATCCTTTAGATGGTTTCGTGGATGAAGATCCATCGGTTCGATTCTTCCAAAATTTCCGACGAAATTTCTTTGTGATCCGCGCCAATTGTTCTTCAAAATCGGCAAAAGAGATTTCATCGTCGGAACTTGATTCGCTATCTTCTTCCTTTGTTGATTTGAATGCAATACCTGTAAGCTTAGAAGAAGACTTGGAAGAAACTTGATTAGTAGGAAAAGTCATTTCATAAGTTTGCAAAGCACCTACTAATTCCTCTACACTCATCTCATCCGGATGACTAACGGTTTCAATGGCGGTAACCTTTGCCCTAAACCGTTCCGGAAGAGTCCGAAGTATCTTTCTTACAATTTTCGACTCCGGGATCTTTTCTCCTAAATTAGCACATGTATTTATTACATCTTGAAGTCTAGTGTAATAATCTGTAAACAATTCATGCTCTTCCATATGAATAGAGTCAAATTGACTTGTAAGCATCTGGAGCTTTTGAATTTTTACAAGATTAGTACCCTCATGTGTAATTTTGAGAATATCCCAAATTTCCTTCGCGGTTTCACACGCGGAAATTCGTGTGAACTCAGTCGAGGAAAGAGAATTAAATAAAGCGTTCATACCTTTCCCATTGTAAGAAGATCTTTCAAATTCCTCTTTGGACCATCTAGAGCGAGGTTTTGGGGTAGTAGAATTTCCTACTTCCTCAACAGGATGCACCCAACCGTATTCCACGGATTGCCATACCCGCTCATCAATTGCGATGAGAAAAGCTCTCATCCGCACTTTCCAATAAGCATAATTAGTCCCATCAAAAAGAGGAGGTCTATAAATATTACCACTTTCACCCATCATGATAGATAAACCTAAAACCCGCTCTGATACCAATTGTAGGTTTTAATCCACAAGGATCTAAATAGGTACTATCAAACAACTAGAGGGGGGGTGAATAGGTGTAATACTTATAAAACCAATCTCAGTGCAAAAAAAAAACCAATGCGGAAAATAAAAACAGCACACCGAGATATACGTGGAAACTCCAATCCAGGAGAAAAACCACGGGACCAACACGCAATAACAATCCACTAAGAATAGAAGAATAACAAGGTGATTACCGACTCCACGGACTCAAACCCCTCCTTCAGCTTCTTCGGACCTTGCGCTGACCGGTTGGATATCCACGCAATAACAATCCCTAAGAAAAGAAGAATAACAAGGTGATTACCGTCTCCACGGATTTAACCCCTCCTTCAATTTCTTGGACCTCGCGCTCCACCGTTTTGCACGTCCACTGCACACGTTCGAATCCACGAACGCACGCTTCGAATCCACGAAACGCCTTTAGCACACCGAATCCACGATGCCACGTCGAATCCACGACGCAAACTCAGTCGATAAGAATATTGACTTCGATGGTGATCCTTTGCTTAGATTATCAATGAAGAACCGTAGAAGAAATCTCTAAGCAAAGATTAGATCAATTCGACAAAAGATATGTTCTTGAAAGAACCATCGAATTGACCTAAAAGAGGCTATAAAGAAGAACGATAAAAACCTAGCCTCTAGGGTTGCTCTCAAGAGTTTTATAAAAAGATCGGCCGTAGCTCCCACGTTTTTGAGAAACCCTAAATGTCTATTTATAGTTTAGAAACCTTTGGAAAGAGATAAGTAAAAACTCGAAATATTTTATTTTAATAAATATCAAAAAGTGAATTTTTGACCTGGATTTATTTCAAAAGACCTATGTTGATGTATTTAGTCAATTGCCAGTGTGCGAGTTGCACGTTTTACGAGACAAAAAGGCTACTTTCCAATCCGGACATGATCTTGGAAATCCGAGTTGACCGTTGCGATCGTCTCGTCGAACTGAGCGAGATTCATATTCAGCACTTTTCGTCTGACGGTCGGATCTTCCAGAATTCAACTAAGAAGTGGACGAATCTCGCGACCAATATAACAGTGTCCTCTGCGCACAGTGCACTTAAGTGAGTTACTGTAGATGAACAGTAACCCTGGTTTTCGAGACCCCGACGAATACAACATTGACTATTTCACTGTTCGGAATCCGAATATAGTGATCCAGGTAGTCATTTCGAACGGTTTCGATATTCTGAACGCAATGGCGCAGTCGAAAATTCTGTTTGACGACTCTGGAATCTCGAAAAGCGCGAGAACTGTATCTTGACACAGTTATTATGGACCGAGATTTTATCCGGGCGGTTTCGCGAAAATCAGAGATCGCTACCTGATAGGTCTCGTCGAGCCGACGTCATGGCGCGGTCCATTTTCCATTTCGGCGACCGGATTGCCTTGAAAAGCGTGAAATACGAGAAAAAGTGGCTTTTTACACATAATTCCTATAAAACCTACCTCGATTTGCGTGCCTGTTTTTGGAGAAGGACCTTTGTGCAAAGGGAAACTACTATGGAGGACCCAACAGCAAATAGTATTGCTTGAAGGGCTAAAATGCAAACTTGCATAATGCTATATATATGCATGTACACCCGAGCTAGGGTTCTCCAAGAAACCCTAAAGCCCCAGCCCAAGCCGCACTCTCAACAACTCCCTCTCCTCGGCCGCGCTTCCCGGACCTACCCCGCACCGGCCGCCGCCTCGCCGGTCGCCGGAGAAGAATGGATCAAGATATCTCCTCCTCTCGGGTTGGAGAAAGGGGATCCATGCAGGAGCTTTGGATGGTCCCAACTTCTCTGGAGAGACCCTCGGCGTAGCAGAAGCGAGCCAAGGTGAACCCGAGGTCCCTCGCTGCCGCGCGCCGCCGCCGGAAAGCACCTTCTCCTTCTCCATTTTCCGGCAAGGTAAGATCTCTGAGCTTTCTTCTTCTTTACGGCTTTTTGATGACACCAAGGTGCTCCTAACATCGAGGCCACCCTTCGGGTACAGGCCCAGCTGCGGCCGCCGTCCCGATTGCCGGCGGGAGCCAACCCCGCCGATTATTGCTTTTCCTAGCCGACCGTGGGCGCCGTCGTCATCGGACCGTCAAGAGCAGATCAGCACCGTTGAATCTACTCCTCCGGACGACTGCAACATCCCCACAGAGTCTGATCATCATCCATCGAGGATCGGGCCCGATCGGTGATGCCCTAGAACCGGGCCTTGTTGCACTTCGCCGAACTTCCTCCGTCCGGCGCCGCCACTACCTCCCGCTGCCGGCCAAACCCACCAGAAACTTCTGGCACCGAGTGGATCTTTTTGGTCCAACTTGCTCCGGCCCGGAGCAAGTCGGCCGGATTCCACCATTAGAGGTGGCCGGAAAACACAAATTCTGAAGAACTCGATCTCCGGCGACCGCCGGAGCTCCGTCAAGTGGGAAAGCAACCTGGGTAGGGTCCCTTAGTCCTAAGAAACTCCCCATGCACTTGCATGGGAGGTTGAACGTGGGGTTTCTTCTCTCGGAGATTGCACCCATGTCGTGGCCGAGCCTCTTCTCCGACCATCGCCGTCGTCTTGGGTCGCCGCCGACCACCCAGGTACTCACTAACCAACTCTAGCAAGGTTCCCTTCCATCTTAGAACCCCAGAAATTCTTACTTGCAGAGGATCAAGCTCGGGAACAACTTAGTTATCGGTATATATATAATGCCCACAAGGTGTTTGATAAAATGCTTCAAAGAAGATTTAGTTGGAATAATGGTTTACATTGAATATGAAAGTTGTTCAAAATAATCCCCTGAGCTTGATGCTCGCTTCAGACCAAGATGGTTCTGTGTGGATTAAAATTTGGAGCAATGAAAACTTGTATGTTGCAAGGATCTGGTTCTGGTGGAACCAGCAGGTCTGGGCTGCAAAGGAGGTGAGCCCCAGTGTCCTTGCACTGTTTAAAGACACTTTCATATACAAAGTTCGTCTGTTTGACGATCGGATTAAAAGTTGTAGTGTAATCAACCTTTTAAAGTAATGTTGAAACAAACTTAGTTCCGGGCTATTAGAAAGCCGCGACAGTGTATTCCTGGCTGTTTTGGGGTCACTGGACGTGATGCTCGCGTTAGATTTAGGTTTTGAAGACTCGGAGAAACAAAAATTCATTAAGGCTATGTTAGTAAGGTATTTTTATGGCCCGAAGTTTTCTCGGGTCCCGTGCTGCTGCAAATGAGTGAGCACGGTGTTCAGCAAGATAAATGTCACCTGCTGAAGTGACGTTCGTCAAAATTAATTTCCAGTTGAAAGAACGAGCGAAAACAGCGCTCAAATGACGCTAAAAATGTGAATTCCAAGAAACCCTAGGGGTCTAAATGCAATTTTGGCACTGCATACTGTTTAGAACAATGTATAGATGTTTCCTAAACTTTTCTTTAGGGTTCCAACGGTTCTCGTTGACCGGGAATCGGATTTCGATCGCTAAATCGGCGATATTCTCCCTTTAGCTTCACGTTGCTGCGTGTCGTCGGGATGGGTATGTGTGAGTCTAGTTCTGACTACAGTCTCTGTTCAGGGCCCAGCAGTTCAGCACCAGCCGCCCGGTAGTCTAGCGGGAGTTCGGGATCGCCTTCATTCAGGTGGGTGTTATTTTCTTTGTCCCTAGCATCTAACTCTATCATGTTGGACGGGTCAATTCTAAGTATACTGGGTTAAATATTGATGGGTGATAGCTTATGCATGTTAATGGGTTTCGTCATAGTGTTTAGCGTCGGTCTTCCGACAGTCGTTTTCCTTTTGATAATACATGTTGGCGGGCTACCTTCGAGTGCACGTATTATTGCCTTTACTTTGATTATACATGATAGCGGTTTACTTTCGATCGCATATGTTACGGTTTTACTTTTGAGTATACATGTTGCCGTTTTACTTTTGTTATATATATTATGATGCTGACATGATGATGGTTATGGTTACTTGGCTCGAGGCTGGTCCACACGCGCACCCGCGGTTTGGCCACCGCAAGGGTGCGCTTTTCCGGAAAAGTGGTCTATGACCGTGTATACCCACGAGGTGACGTAGTGGGGCCCCTTATTAGTGGTGGGGTTGAGGCGCCGAGGTGCGAGCTGTGCGACCCGTCGGTTTTAGTTGTCCGGCGTGGTCGGGTTTCTGCAGGTACGGTATGGGCCGTCGTTTAGTTTGTCCGACGTGTCCGGTATTACAGGATGCAGGTGTACAGGTTGGCCTTTCTCCTTGGGAGGGCGGTTGCTCCGGTTGTCTTCACGGTTTTTTTATTATATTCTCCTGCACTACTATTTTTTGCGTCACTGACACCCCACTTCGTAATAGTTTCAGACGGGGAGAGGTAGGCGGTGGTGAGGACGGACAGGAGCAGCTGGGTTCGCTGGGGACCCTGGACTGTATTTCTTCTTTCATTCTCGCTTTTCATTGCATTGTAGTTATGTGAGAGGTTCGCGATACCCTCGTGGGGTCGGCGTGGATGTCGGTACGGGTTGCATTTAGCGCCCCTTGTGCGTACTTTTCCTTTTATTCTCTATTGGCCATTTGAAAATCAAAAAGGCAGAAGCCAAGAAAAGATTGCGAAAACCGTTTTTAAAGTCTACGTGTCGTGTGGGCACTGCTTTCAAAACCCTGTGGATTTATGGATTGCGAAAGGGATTTCAAAACCTGGTGTCGGGTGGGCACCGTTTTTCTAACATTGTGGATTTATGCTGATTTCGAAACTAGCTTTCAAACGTAAGCGCCGGGTAGGCGCTCTTTTCAAAACTGTGGATTTATCCTTTCCAAATTGATCGGCCACATGTTTTTCGTTTACTAGTTTTAGAATGCTGGTTGCTTGTGAATATTTGTTGTGATTGATTGGTTTTGTATGTGGAACATGTACTGAACGCTACGCCGTGCACGTACAGGGGAGACTCTGTCCGTTTGCAGAGTGATCCTGTATGTGTGGCGGGTCTGGCACGTGCCGGGGAAGAGGGTTCTCTTTTAAAAAAAAAAAAAAAAAAAATTACACTCAAATATTCGACTTTTATGAATCGTTTCCGCTAAAGCAAACCCCCGTGGCGTGACAGATAAGAACGAAAACATACCTTATCTGGAAATTTTCAGGACGGCGATCCGGATCGGATTTACTGCGATCCGATCGTCGTAACGAGAATGACGATTCCAGAAATACCATGGTTCGGGATCCGGATTGCAAGGTCCGATCCGGATCGTTCATGCATTCAGCAAGTCCCATGTCGGATCCGGATCGAATGGCCTAGATCCGGATTGAAATTGCCAATGAACAATACCCTTCGTGATCCGGATTGCA
>JAQNDB010007906.1:0-11518 GCA_029204045.2 Tillandsia leiboldiana | reverse complement strand
TGTAACTTGACTTACAGGTATCGGATCAGAACTGTGCGATAACTCGTTTCGACCGGCTCGACGCGACGATCGCAAGCGGTTATTTTTGTGGGATTTTTCAGAGGACCTACAGAGAGGTGAATTCAGCCATTTTGGGACTGATTTTTGGACAGTAGGTATTTGTGGTGCTTTAATTTTTGGATTACCTATGCCCGTTTGGGGATTTACCGTTTCAGTGTGCCGTGATTATCTGTGTTAGGGCGTCATTTGGGTTGTGCTGTCACGTGCTTCTGCTATCGAGGTGGGTGGTTGTTGCATACTCTACTTCTGACTAGCTCACTAAGTTTATTAGAGAAGCCATCTATTGGACACATTGATTGATTACATGCATGATTGAATTATATAAAGGCGAGCCTATCATTTGAGATTAATTGTGTGGATATAGCATGTTGGGAGTATTATTGGGATAATATTGTTGTTGGAACATGATCATTGAGATATTTTTATAGTGATAATTAACATGCCATGTAGCACATAGATTTTATGAAAGTTGGTTACATGGATTAAGTATTGGGACATATGACTATCTATGTGCGGGTCCACTTTGGGATTTATTATGGATCAGGGATTATATACATGGTAGTTGACTGATGATTTTAGCATGATTGTTATATTTATGTGGATTTATTATTTGTTACACATGTGGAACTGTTATTTGATATTCTCTCTTTCATTTTGCATGAGGACTTTTGCATGCTTGTTTGGACATCTAGATAGGCCACTATTTTATTGCACACTATCATATTGGGATTTGACTAGGAAACCAATGATTGTATTCCTTTCTCCTTCTTATTTATACTTTTGAGTCATGTTGCTCGGGTTCGAGCAGAGGTTTGGGATAGTGTAGCCGGACCTTAGGGTCGGAGACAGGATGTACTTGATGTTGGATTTGTGGTTATTGCGGCACCGCGGACAGCAGGTGGTTGACCGATATTGATTATTTTCCCGATGTGGATTGTTGGTTATTGTGGTAACCGCGGACATTAGGCGGTTAGCCGATGTTGATTACTTATACCATATTTTGGTCTTGTGGGGTGTTGCGGCGACCAGCGGACATTGGCGGTTGACCGGATATCACTTATTATCAGATTGGGTATCAGATTTCTCTAGTGGATGGAGTTTCCCACTTATTGAGATTATTGCATCAGATCGGGGTTTCATTAGTGGACGGAGTTTCCCACTTTGATCATAGTCTTGAATCCAGTCCTGCTATATTGAGATATGTGTGACAGGGTTACTTTACTCGTGTGGGTCGCTCCCCTCGAGTGCCACTCCGGAGTAGGCTTTAGACCGTGTGGATGGGTACGGTCCATCTGATTAGGATTTCGAGCCGTGTGTGCTGGTCCCCTACTGAGTTCTTGAGTTCGACAGCAGAGCAGGCAGTGCCAGTTTTACTGGTGGTTACTAGATTGGGTTTATTTGGTCAGATACTGTTTCCTGATGCATTCATACAGTCATTTCTTTGTATTGCATTTAGAGGCACACTAGTGGTGGTTTCCCTTTATTCAGCAGTTCTGTTTACAGCTTTACCACTTATTCCTTTTTCTTGCCTCTGGTAGACTTAGTGGGTACGTCGGAGTTTGTGGCTTTAACCCACAGGGGGAGCTACTGGTTTACTATGGTTCTCACCCCCATTGTTGTTTCCCTCTTTTCTCCCCCCTGTTTTGCAGAGTCTTCTGCGGGAGTTGCTGATCTTTCGGTCGTTGTTCAAGGCGAGAGAGTCACGAGCTAGATCTATACCGCGGAGGAGTGTAGCGTATCCCCTGGTTGGAGATTCCTTGTAGCTGTCAGCTGGTTTTTTTGTTTTACTTTGGAGAGGGATCATTTGTATTTGGAGAGACTGTGTACTATAGTTTTAGTTTATCTCCCTTTTATAGTTGAGAGATGCTGTACTGAGGACATTGTATGATGATTATTTGTATTTGAGGAGATGGATATTGTACTTTATTTCATGTTGTACAGTGATTGGATTTTATTTTACAGCATTTTTATTTCCGCTCTGATATTTGCGTAGTTATAGTACTATCTTTTGCAGGTTAGACGCTTCGCCTATGCGGGATTTGCATAGGTGGCGGATCTGTTGGCGAGCCCGGGTCGCAGTTTCAACCCCGGGGCGTGACAGATTAGGTTGGTATCAGAGCTTAGGGATAGGTCAATTGGGACTGTAGAAACCCTAGGCTTGTGTTTGGACCCTAGGATGACTTCGTGAGAGTCGTGACTTTTGGCGAGAGGTCTGATTGGGTCTTATACTCTCCCAAGTGACGGGACGAGTGATTGGCATGTTTATTCTCCTAAGCAATTGTGTTGGCTGCAGACAACATAATGTGGTGGAACGGTTGACATGCTCTAGACTTTTCGCCGGATTGGGTCGAGTTTGTTTTGTGCTGTGGTGCAGTCTGTCGTGGTGAGCGGTGTCTCCCCGACGCGTTGTGCTGATTGGTGTGCACTCGTCGCAGCAGTTGAGCCTGAGCGGATTATTTTGGGCTGGATACTGGATTGAGGTCAGAGAGCTCCGGACCCAATGACAGGATTGTCAGAGGCTTATCAGCGGCAGAGTGAGCATTGGTCTGGGTGACATAGTTGTCGGAGCAGTGGGCAGCCCGACAGTGCTTTTCTCCTGAGATTACCTGATTGCAGTATCCTCAGCGGCAGTGATTTCTTTGGCGCCGATTGGAGCGACTAGCCCCCTCCATGCCAAATTTAGTGCCAAGGCACCGAGGCGGGGTGGATAGTTGACAGCTGATGAGCTGTGGGACATCATTGATCGATGGAGCCAGTTTTGGCAGATGAACCACCGCGATTCGTAGAATTTAGTTGGAGCCTTTGGAGGCAGAATCGTGGTTGGTGGTGATGGAGTGATCAATCGAGAGCCTCCCTGTGCTAGAGAGTTTATGCAGTTGTTGAACTGCGCGCTCCAAGTTTCGAGGGACGAGGCGCACAGATATGTGTGACTGGGAGTGGATTGCGCCAGGTATACCTTTTAGTTTATTTGATCCCTCCGTTTTTGGATTTTGGATGCCTCGTGGAGTAGGCATTGTGTGTGGAGCGTGGCGTTCCCGTTCCTTTGGATAGGGATCTGCCCCCAGAGGCGAGTTCTGGATAGAGGCGCTTGCGCTAGGTGTTGGAGGACAGATCGGCCGGCAGAGGCACTTTCGTTTTCCCTTCCAGGATGGTGGATATCCTTGTGGACGGATTATGTAAAGCTTACCCAAGGGGATGTTACCCTTTGTGATTGATAACCTGCGTGTTGGGGTACAATATACGTGATTGAGGGGTGAGCTTAGTAAGGATAATTGTATAAGGAATTACATGAATTAATTGTGTTTTGTCATATGACGGTTGCAATAATGAATTTTCTGAGATGTCAGAGGTCGGGTGGACCCCGATGGCAGCATCGGCATCTTTATCAGAGTAGCGCAGCAGTAGCGTGAATTTATTGTCTGTGGGGACCTTATTCGTCGCCTAGTGTGAGCAGAGGCAGAGATCGTGCTCTCTATTGGGTAGTTTGGATATTTTCAGGCGACTAAGCGACGTACCACCTACATCGAGCGGATGAGACTGTGCTGCCTGGGTGGAGGGCGCCACAGCAGTGGATCGGGCTGTTGCAGGTGTGATTTCATCACAGCAGTCGGAGTTAGTGCACTTTGCATTCCTGCATGGACTACAGGCAGAGTTGTCACCACGTGCACTAGAGGTACAGGTTACTACGGTGTCGTGCATGTGGAGGAGGCTTGTGGATCATATCCAGCGCCGTTGAGACCATGAGTTATATCGGCAGACTTATTGGTACTTGTGTCAGTTCGGTGTTTGGACCCAGTGCTTGGGATTAGTTAGCACAGTGCCACATGATGTTTGACTGCGGAGAGAGAAGGCTATGACCTTCTGCGAGGCAGACGAAAGGAGGTTTGTTTGTCGAGACAGTTAGAGCACACAAGTTGCAGCGACAGTGCGAGAGGTGCTTACGGCGGCACCGAGACTCAAGGATGTTCCTGTTGCCCGTGAGATCCCGGGTGTGATTCCACCTGAGCTGATGATGATGCCGCCAATGAGGGAGTTTGAGATTGTGATTGACGTGGTTCTAGGAACTGCGCCAACCCCGATAGCACCTCATGGGATATCACCGGTAGAGCTGAGAGAGCTGATGGTGCAGTCGCAGGATCTGATGGATCGAGGGTCTGTTTGACCTAGTGCCACGCCGTTGATACACGGTGGTGATGCCACGTCGTTGATACACGCGGTAAGGGTTCTTGTGTGGTGTGACCGCAGGCAAGTCCGGGTATTATTTAGGACCTTTTGATGAAATTGTACTCCGGCAGTTTGTTTGCTTAGGATGCATGTATCTTTTGGAATCGTACAGCTGAGTATTTTGCCTATATGGTGTTCAGGACACGGAAGGGGCATTATGAGTACAGTGAGGCCAGATGGAATGACTAATTGTTACGGCATTTTGGTGTTGGCATATTTCGTGAGTCAAGTCAGTGAGTTGAGTCGGAGTCTTAAAGGGATCAAATTGTCAATCAGCAATCAAAGACTTAGAGAAGATTCAACAAGAGCTCAAGTTGACACTCAGTGTCTTGAGTCTTGAAGATTGAAGTTGAAGAATTGTGGATCAGTTACATCAATCTCAAGAAGAAAGTATTCAAGAGGATCAGGTATGTTTAACTAAATAATTGTGGTGATCCGAATACTTTCTTATAGTGTAGAAACACTTGGATGAACTTTTAATTGCATAATAATCAAAAACTGGTGTTCGGACATGTTCAGGATCCGGATCAGAGCCAACGATCCGGATCCCGAAGGTTGTTGCTTCATACAAGACTTCGATCCGGATCCATGCAATTTCCGATCCGGATCCCGAATGTTAAGTTTTCTGATTTGTATGAACGATCCGGATCGGGCCTTGCAATCCGGATCCCGAACCCTTGGTTTTCTGGAATCGTCAATCTCGTTACGACGATCCGGATCGCAGTAAATCCGATCCGGATCGCCGTCCTGAAAATTTCCAGATAAGGTATGTTTTTGATTCTTATCTCTTTCCAAAGGTTTCTAAACTATAAATAGACATTTAGGGTTTCTCAAAAACGTGGGAGCTACGGCCGATCTTTTATAAAACTCTTGAGAGCAACCCTAGAGGCTAGGTTTTATCGTTCTTCTTTATAGCCTCTTTTAGGTCAATTCGATGGTTCTTTCAAGAACATATCTTTTGTCGAATTGATCTAATCTTTGCTTAGAGATTTCTTCTACGGTTCCTCAATGAGAATCTAAGCAAAGGATCACCATCGAAGTCAATATTCTTATCGACTGAGTTTGCGTCGTGGATTCGACGTGGCATCGTGGATTCGGTGTGCTAAAGGCGTTTCGTGGATTCGAAACGTGTGCTCGTGGATTCGAGTGGCGTTCGTGGATTCGAACGTGTGCAGTGGACGTGCAAAATCGGTGGAGCGCGAGGTCCAAGAAATTGAAGGAGGGGTTAAATCCGTGGAGACGGTAATCACCTTGTTATTCTTCTTTTCTTAGGGATTGTTATTGCGTGGATATCCAACCGGTCAGCGCAAGGTCCGAAGAAGCTGAAGGAGGGGTTTGAGTCCGTGGAGTCGGTAATCACCTTGTTATTCTTCTATTCTTAGTGGATTGTTATTGCGTGTTGGTCCCGTGGTTTTTCTCCTGGATTGGAGTTTCCACGTATATCTCGGTGTGCTGTTTTTATTTTCCGCATTGGTTTTTATTTTGCACTGAGATTGAGTTTTTAAGTATTACACCTATTCACCCCCCCTCTAGTTGTTTGATAGTACCTATTTAGATCCTTGTGGATCCATAACTCTACAATTGGTATCAGAGCGGGTTTTAGGTTTATCTATCATGATGGGTGAAAGTGGTAATATTTATAGACCTCCTCTTTTTGATGGGACTAATTATGCTTATTGGAAAGTGCGGATGAGAGCTTTTCTCATCGCAATTGATGAGCGGGTATGGCAATCCGTGGAATACGGTTGGGTGCATCCTGTTGAGGAAGTAGGAAATTCTACTACCCCAAAACCTCGCTCTAGATGGTCCAAAGAGGAATTTGAAAGATCTTCTTACAATGGGAAAGGTATGAACGCTTTATTTAATTCTCTTTCCTCGACTGAGTTCACAAGAATTTCCGCGTGTGAAACCGCGAAGGAAATTTGGGATATTCTCAAAATTACACATGAGGGTACTAATCTTGTAAAAATTCAAAAGCTCCAGATGCTTACAAGTCAATTTGACTCTATTCATATGGAAGAGCATGAATTGTTTACAGATTATTACACTAGACTTCAAGATGTAATAAATACATGTGCTAATTTAGGAGAAAAGATCCCGGAGTCGAAAATTGTAAGAAAGATACTTCGGACTCTTCCGGAACGGTTTAGGGCAAAGGTTACCGCCATTGAAACCGTTAGTCATCCGGATGAGATGAGTGTAGAGGAATTAGTAGGTGCTTTGCAAACTTATGAAATGACTTTTCCTACTAATCAAGTTTCTTCCAAGTCTTCTTCTAAGCTTACAGGTATTGCATTCAAATCAACAAAGGAAGAAGATAGCGAATCAAGTTCCGACGATGAAATCTCTTTTGCCGATTTTGAAGAACAATTGGCGCGGATCACAAAGAAATTTCGTCGGAAATTTTGGAAGAATCGAACCGATGGATCTTCATCCACGAAACCTTCTAAAGGATCATCGGGTTCTAAATCCTCTAACCTCAAAAGCTTTGCAAAACCTTCTAAAGAAAAAGAAAAAGATGATTTCGAAGGGGAAATCCAATGCTATCGATGCAAAGGCTACGGCCATTTTTCAACGGATTGTCCTTCTAAGAAATCATATAAAAAGAAGGCTTTGCAAGCGAAAACTTGGGACGATTCTACTTCTAATGAATCGACCTCAAGTAAAGAGGAAAAAAAAAATCGTTGCTTCTCATGCCTCTCATTTTCCCTCTTCTAATAATTGTTTATCATCTTTAGTCACTGACTCTACTCCTTTGATTTTGTATGAAACATCAACAACCGGCGGAGAGTCATCAAGTGAGGGGGAGTCGGACGAGGAAGAACTCGTTGAGGCATATCAACAACTTCTTGCGGAATCTAAGAAGATGGCCAAACATATCAAGAAGTTGAGGAAGCAACGACTTGAGAATCAAGACGAGAATCATGCTTTAAAGATAAAACTTCATGATCTCGAGGAGGAACGAGAGCGTTTATTGGATAACAATAAAATCCTCCAAGAAAAGCTAAATCAATCGGAGACAAACGCTAAATCATATATGGACAAGATTGGTTTTCTAGAAAAACAGTTTGAGGAAATTCATGTCACCAACCAAGCATTGACCAAGCAAGTTCATCAACTTAAATCCGACATACAAAGGTTTCAACCGGTTCCAAGAAACTTGATTGTATGTCCGGATTAGGTCAAACAAGCAAGGTTGGTTTGGGATTAAAAAGAACAAACTGTGAATGCTTCAAGTTCCACAATGAAATTGAAAGGAAGAACTTGTCACCTATGTGGACTTGAAGGACATTTGGTGAAGAATTGCCCGAAAAAGAGAAAGAAGAGTCCTTCGGCAACTTCATCTACGGAGCGAACTCAACGGAATCAAAAGACACATCAAGTCAAAGGAGTTCACTCAACCCACCAAAGGTCCGAGCCACAACATCAATCATACAAGTGGATCATTGCGAGGCAAAGACCTAAGGTGGATCAACAGTCAAAGCGGACAACCCCGGCCACAACGAATCAAGACAACCCAAAATCCAGCGATTTTGGATTCGGAAAGGTGATATCTTTCCTTGTCTTAAGTTCTAAATAGCTTATGACTGTATGTAATGCTTTGATTGGTTTTCCTTCATATCTTTCTTAATCTTTGCATTACATGTTTTTCAATGCTCTTCGTTTTTATACTTTGTTTTTGAACAAAAGGGTTTTTACTGAACAAGTGCATTGAATAAAAAGGGCTTCACTTTTATTCACTCCAAATTAATTTTATTGGATTATCAACTTTACTCCATAATCATAATCTTGAAGATACTTCATTATAGGAGTTTTTGATATTATAAGCATCAAATTTTAGAAATCATGTGTGATCTTTAGATGCTTAATCTATCTCGGTTGTGTGAATTCATTGTGATAAACGTGAGACAACCGATAGACTAAAATTGGGATTTAATTCTTTCACGTAAGAGATTGCATTCTTACAAGGGTATTGAAATGATTTGCAAAGATGTGGAAAGAGTTACATCCGAAAGGAGTGTGAAAACTACCACCACATGTTGGAAAGAGCTGCCACCCCGGTCGTCCGGTTTGTGTGTGAAGCTACCACATGTTATGGATGCTTGATAGTATTTTATGAGAAAATCTTTAGTTGAAGCATTTGGAGATTTATATGCAAAACTCTTATATTTTGAACAATCTCCTGGTTGGTATAAGGTGGGATAGTTGAAAGATGCTCAAAGAGCCACCCTTAGGTATTTTAGTGCTTATCTCAAATTTGAAAGGGTAAGAAATCAAATTGATGTCATTTGGAAATCTCTGTAAGTCATCTTTGTACATCCGTTACATCTTGATAGACTTTGGATCTCAAGATTATTTTTGATGACTTGTGTTTGATGAATATAACATGAAAAACGGTTTATAATGTTTTACCTTTATTTTTCATGATTTTGGAGTAAATCTTTTTAATTTTGTGAAATTAATTGGATTGAATGACATCTTGTGAATTCATTGTTTAAAGCACTTAAATTGTTTTCTTGATGGAATACAAATCGGTATTTGAAAAGATTCTAAAATCTGGATTTGTTTCAAGAAATTATTTGATTTTTGCTTTCTGGTACCGGTACGCAATCTGCATTTTTGTTATATACCGGAACTGAGCTTTTATCTCTCTTTCTCCATGAACTAATGTTGTTAGTGATTTCCTTTTGTCTAGTATGTTCACTGTTTGACAATTTGTGACAAAAAGGGGGAAAGAGAAATGACGGAGATGAGATCATCACAAGAGGAGACAAAGAAACGAAATGAAAAAATGGGGGAGAACGGAAAATGATGATCGTACCACAAAGGGGGAGAACATAGAGAAGAACATGGAGAACATGGAAACAGTTAGAGATGCTCAAGATAGGGGGAGACAAAGAAAAAATTGAAAGAGCGAAAAACAAAAGAACCAAAAGGACGAATCAAATGTAGGATTTTAATTTCTAACGACTAACGTTTGATTTTGTTTGGAGTTTTGTTTTGCAGGAATTACATCACTTTAAGACTCCAAGTCCTAAGTCATAGAGTATGTTCTAGGACTGTTTGGTTCAAATGTAATTTTGTATTTATTGGATCTTTCACGCAAAGAAAATCAATGTTTTGGTGATGACATTGAATTTCGATTTTTTGGTTAAGATGAGTGACTTGAGCGCTTTTATGTATTTTTGGGTTTTGTCACGAAATTGCCAAAGGGGGAGATTGTTACGGCATTTTGGTATTGGCATATTTCGTGAGTCAAGTCAGTGAGTTGAGTCGGAGTCTTAAAGGGATCAAATTGTCAATCAGCAATCAAAGACTTAGAGAAGATTCAACAAGAGCTCAAGTTGACACTCAGTGTCTTGAGTCTTGAAGATTGAAGTTGAAGAATTGTGGATCAGTTACATCAATCTCAAGAAGAAAGTATTCAAGAGGATCAGGTATGTTTAACTAAATAATTGTGGTGATCCGAATACTTTCTATAGTGTAGAAACACTTGGATGAACTTTAATTGCATAAAAATCAAAAACTGGTGTTCGGACATGTTCAGGATCCGGATCAGAGCCAACGATCCGGATCCCGAAGGTTGTTGCTTCATAAAGACTTCGATCCGGATCCATGCAATTTCCGATCCGGATCCCGAATGTTAAGTTTTCTGATTTGTATGAACGATCCGGATCGGCATTGCAATCCGGATCCCGAACCCTTGGTTTTCTGGAATCGTCAATCTCGTTACGACGATCCGGATCGCAGTAAATCCGATCCGGATCGCCGTCCTGAAAATTTCCAGATAAGGTATGTTTTGATTCTTATCTCTTTCCAAAGGTTTCTAAAATAAATAGACATTAGGGTTTCTCAAAAACGTGGGAGCTACGGCCGATCTTTTTATAAAACTTGAGAGCAACCCTAGAGGCTAGGTTTATCGTTCTTCTTTATAGCCTCTTTTAGGTCAATTCGATGGTTCTTTCAAGAACATATCTTTTGTCTTGATCTAATCTTTGCTTAGAGATTTCTTCTACGGTTCCTCAATGAGATCTAAGCAAAGGATCACCATCGAAGTCAATATTCTTATCGACTGAGTTTGCGTCGTGGATTCGACGTGGCATCGTGGATTCGGTGTGCTAAAGGCGTTTCGTGGATTCGAAACGTGTGCTCGTGGATTCGAGTGGCGTTCGTGGATTCGAACGTGTGCAGTGGGCGTGCAAATCGGTGGAGCGCGAGGTCCAAGAAATTGAAGGAGGGGTTAAATCCGTGGAGACGGTAATCACCTTGTTATTCTTCTTTTCTTAGGGATTGTTATTGCGTGGATATCCAAACCGGTCAGCGCAAGGTCCGAAGAAGCTGAAGGAGGGGTTTGAGTCCGTGGAGTCGGTAATCACCTTGTTATTCTTCTATTCTTAGTGGATTGTTATTGCGTGTTGGTCCCGTGGTTTTTCTCCTGGATTGGAGTTTCCACGTATAATCTCGGTGTGCTGTTTTATTTTCCGCATTGGTTTTTATTTTGCACTGAGATTGAGTTTTTAAGTATTACACCTATTCACCCCCCTCTAGTTGTTGATAGTACCTATTTAGATCTTTGGATCCATAAACTCTACACTATGCCAGTAACCTTAGATTTGAGGAATGGTGGTTCAGCTTTGGTACTTGGGAAGAATTATTGGCGGTATTCTCCCCGGTATATTTGATTTTTCCCCCCTTGTGTGATTTAGAGCTTGTGGAGCACTTGTAGATGTGGGACAAGGCGTGAGGAAGGAGTTATATGCCCAGTTGTGTGTAAAAGTTTAGCTTCGAGAGATATCTTCCTGGATTACAATTCGAGCCATTAGGCGGCGGTGGAAATCTGGCCAAAATGGATGCATTAGAGACGGCCAAGACCGACAGTTATGTGAGGTGAGGAGCTGTTGGAATGGATAGTGCCACTTAGAGCTTGTCGAATGGCGCGATGAGACTGTACCAGCGCCGATTTTAGCATCGCCGGTGAGGGAGATGGATTGTGAGATACAGTGATGCCTCCCATAGTAGCTATGGGAGTATAATTGGATTTATTGGTTGAGCATACCAGTATACCCCGACTAAGGCCACTGTGGTGGGCGGATACCCGGCGCAGGAGAGTCTATTTGGGGTTGAGTTTGATTTGATTTCATAGCTGGCGGCTGTGTGGGGACCCATGAAGCGAGCGGGTCGAGTGTGTTCCCTGGGGGGGGGTCCGTTTTGATGGTAGACTGCGGTGGAGGAG
>JAQNDB010007899.1:0-11532 GCA_029204045.2 Tillandsia leiboldiana | reverse complement strand
CGCCTCGGCGTGCTCCAGCACGCGCGAAATCGCCGTGAGGTCGCGGCGCACCGTCGCCGGAGTAGCGCCTATTTCCTCCGGCCGGCGATCAGAGTTGTGCGATCGCGCGCCCATCGATCCGGTCGACGTCGAGCCACGAGCCATGGCTCGCATTGGAGCAGCGCGACACGCGAGCTTTCGCGTTTGCTCGGGGCGATCTGTCCGTGCCACATGCACGGCCCACGATGTTACGGGCCTCGCGCCATGAGAACGCGCCCGCTCGCCGCGGTGAACCGCCGCCTTGATTTCCTCGATCCTGCATCTCGAGACGCCGAGCAGTGCGGACATCGCCTGTCCGTAGGTTTTCTCGATATTTGCGGCCGCCCGACGGACGGCGCGCAGCACCAAATTCCGCCTCGCTGGTACAGGTTTTCTTCCGACATGCTTCGGCCTCGAGGTCGGCGAGATAGGTTCTGACGCGCGAAACACGTCGAAGGTCCCACCTTCCCGACTTTTGCGGCGCCCGGCAAGGACCCTGCGAGCGCCATGCTCTGCACGGTTCGCCGCGAAACCCCGAGGAGGGCGGCAACGGCGCCGGCTTGGACACGCTCCATGATCCCTCCTCAGAACAACGAAAGCTGGCCTGTCGGTGTGCCGGCCGTGAAATTTTCGGGCTCTTCTGAGGCTGAAGAAGTTTTCAGGCGCGGCGTCAGGCGCTCGACCACGAGGCTGACGGCGGCGAGGGTAGACGGTGCTCCCGGTGTCGACGCGGATCGTCCACGGGCCTGGGGTGCCGATCACGTCGCCCTGAACCTATCGAAGGCCGCGACATTGCGCCGACCAATCGCGACGACGTCGGCGCGCACCGTCTTGGCGCCCATCACAGAGCTCGTGGAAGATCCGCGCGTTTGGCCAGCGCTCGCGGAAGAGATCGCACGACGGCCGTTGCGCAGCTCGAGTTCATACCTCGCCGCCGTAGCCGCAGCGCTGCGCCCTCTTCGGCCGTCTGGAATGCGGGTTCGGAACCCTTTAGGAGCGCCATCGGTCAGCCCCTCCCAAGAGCCAAGCGTCGTCGGTCGGTGCGGCCCCGCTCGCCATCGCGATCTCGCTTCGATCGCCCGTTCGGCGAGCGACGGCTCGTCCTGGCGATTCGAGCCGGTCACCTCCTCGACCGCCTGGAAGATACCGTGCGCACGCTCGTGCGGTTGCCGGCGCGGGCGTGATCCCGCGTCCCGTTGATCGTGGTGAAGAGCTTTGTGGCAGGCCCCGCACTGAAGTTTCTTCGACATGCTCAGACCTCCTTGACATATTGAACGCGGATCGGGGGCGACGCGTCCCACAGGCGCCTGCGATAGCTCTCGATATCGAGGCCACATCGAGCAGCCTTCGCCGCCGTGAGGCGTGCAAATGTCTCGGTCCCGTAACCCAAGAGTAGGCGATCCTGAATCGGCCTGGAGGCGGTTCTCAGACATAGTCACCGCACGAGCATCGAGACCGGCTCGATCTCGTCACGGCGGCTTCCTCGAGGAGCGCGACCGAGGCATGGGCGCGGTGCGAGCCGCTTGGGCCCGCAGTCGCTCGACGAGCGGGGTGGTGGTCGGTTCAGCCATGGTGTTTTCCTCGGAACCGCGCGAAACGGGCTCAGCTCCGCGTCCTTCGGAAGGTACAAGGGTGCTTCGGGTGACCGTCGCGCGTGAGGCCGAGAGCGAACCGTTCGTGCTGGCCCATCCAGCCGATAGCCGTCTCGCCCTGTCCGAGATGCGCGCCGTAGGCTCCCCATGCGCAGACGATGCGGCCGGCAAGCCGTCGTGGATAGAGCACCTTCTCGAACTGCTGCCTGATTGTGGGCGCCGACCGGAATCGGCATTGTGGTCCAATGCCAAACAACGCCTTGGGTCAGTGGCTCGATAGGGCGAACTGGTTGATCACCTCGACCGATCGAAGCCCCACCGTCTCGCGAAGCCGACGCAGAGCGTCTGATCGTCGGATCGTCTTCGTTTCCATCGGCGGTCGACGGATTGAGCATGACGAAGATGCACTTTGGCTCGCCCAACTGCTCGCCGTCGCCGTCGACTATTGGTTGCCGGCCTCGTCGTTCCACTATCCCTTCACGCGGGGCGGGATGGTTGCGCACTCGCGCCACAGGCGATAGGATAGGTGCCGCAGGGCGAGATTTCCGCCCCTTGGCGACATAGGTATGGTCAGGCATCGGTCTTCTCCGGGTAGAGAGGGGAGACGAGAGAGCATCCGACGGCGAAGGCGACCACGGATCGTGCCGCATGTCCACCTGAGAAGCCGAGCAGATCGAAAAGGGGCAACGATTCCCCTTCATCACCGACTGCTCGCTCGACAATGCGGCGCGGACCATTTCCGCCGTCGGCACCTTCAGTGCCTCGGCAATGGTGGCAACAGCCACCCAAGCCTCAAGTCCCGTGCCGCCTCCTGGCCTTCCGGAGAGATCACTCCCATGGGCAGAGTAGCCTCGACGATACTGCGCGCCACCTTCTCGACGAGTTCTTCGTGGTTCATGATCACTTCTCCGGCTTCAGTTCGATCGTCGGGACCAACTGATCTTCCATGAAGCCGCGACCCCTTTGCGTGACGTCGCTTTGCCTGTTGAGTGACCCGCCACGGCGGAGTTACCGCATGATCGATGTCCTTCTTGACGTGCTGGCCAATGATCCATCCAGCACGGGTCCGCTTGGCGTCGCCGGAATAGGTGCTCGCAGACATCCGAATCGACGCTCGCATTGAGGTAGTAGTCACGACGCCGGGATCAGCTCGGCGAACGAAACAACCGGACCGTTGGCGTTCCCCATTCGTTGAATTTCTGGCGCGGCTTCTCGACTTCGCGAGAACGACCGCTTCCACTTTGTCCCCGACCACCTTGCGAACGGCTTCGTCCACGATCTCCTTGAGCTTTGCGCCGATCGCACGCTTCGACGTTCTGGGAAACACGATGCGAAAGCGCGGCGGCGATGACTCCTGCATGTTATCGAGAACGTAGTTCGGATCGTCATAGTGATCCCTCCGGCGCCTTCCCTGCCGTGATGCCCTCGGCATAGCGTCGGCTTCAAGTTCTTCTTCAGTCGGTTCGTGTAGTCATCTCTCAAACCTCCGTGCGGTTTTCACCCGCGCTCTCGTTTCTGAAACGGCCGTGACGGCCATTTGCTCTGGGCTTTGCCTCGCCATCGGCTTTCGCCAAAAAGGCGGCGGCGGAATTCCTCTTGCGCTTGGCCAGGCGCTTGCTTTTCGCGATCACCTGCACCATCGATTCCGGCCGTGGTTGCCTGGTCCCGCGATGTCTTGACCCTGGCATTGGCGATGGACGGCGCGCTGTTTTTCGTTCGTGTCTTCGCCGCCACGGGCGAGGGCCTGGTGTGGTCGAAATCGATGTCGTCCAGCGCCCTAAGACGTTCACCGCAGAGCGGGCAGACAGATTGCCGAGTCATGACAGGAGCTGTCGGTGATGGAGAGGCGCCGGCGGTCACGGTCACTGGTCTCCCCCGTCGTGGACACCACACCGTGATCGGCGCCAAACGCCGCGATCAGCTCCATCAGGTCCCCATCTCCTCCTTCGATAGGTCGAGGACGAGGCGGCCAGGTTGATGAAGCCAGTGCCGTGAATGTTCGGGACCAAGCGAATTTCTGTCTTCAGCGCGTCGAGGAACACGAGCTTCCAATCGTCGGCCGTGAGGCGCACGCCGTGCCACATCAATGCGTAGCAATGTCGGTCAGCATCGCCCACATCGCGCGTTCTGCGGAAGCGTGCGCTTCGGCGCCTTGAATTCCACCCGCGTCTCGCGCGGCGCCCGATCGATCCAGGCATGCGCGCGAGCGCGGATGGCATCGGAGACGAGGGCGAGCATCGCGCGGGACATGGTCACTCACCCGCCATCATGAGATTGGCGCCGGCGCGGATCTCGTCGAACCGCTTCTTCATTGCCTGCATCATTTCAGCGACTTGCGGCTCGGTCAGACCTGCCGCCGCGCGCTGCGGCTTCTCACGGCTCCACGTCGCTCGAATGGTCTGTTCGTTGTCCTCGTTGTCGATATAGGTCTTGCCATTCCGCCATGTAGGCGAAAGCATCAGCGGCGCCGGCCTTGGCGCTTTCCGTCTGGCCGGACGGTTTGTGAGCACCCTTTCCGCGAGGTTCTGCGGCGGCGCGCGGCGCGACATCTGGAGTGGTCGCATCAGCGTCGTTGTCGCCTTCGGTCGGGATCGAAAATGCCTGCATCGCTGCATATTTATAGGCCGCCGACATCGCCTTGTTCGTCGCCTTGTCGGCGCTGTCCATCGCCTCGCCGAAGGTGCGGATCGTGTGTTTCGACCCATCCTCGGCCGCGATCAGATCGAATTCAGCTTCGACAACCACGTTGAACAGGGCGCCGCCCTGGCGCGTCTGCCTCTCGGTGCATTCGCGAGAGATGATGCGGGGGAGAATGCAGAGCCCATGCCTCGCCAGCACGGGAGCCAGCGCATTGTAGACGTCATCGATACCCCGGAAATTGTACCCCTGCTGTTGGTTCTTCCGGTCCTTCGAGATCCCGGTAGTTGCCAGTTCAGCCTGGACCGCGTTGATTGCCTGATAGATCTTGGTCATGATCAGACCCTCACCTTGTGGAGGTGACGCCGGGCGGAAGCTCGCCCCACTCCTTCCGGAATCGACGGGCGGCGGTGCAGATTGCTTCCTCTAGATCGACGTCACCCGCCATCGCGACGACCGAAGCTGCGGCATCGGTGATGATCAGTTCCTCGACCGTGCGGAGCGAGACGGCGCGTCCGAGCCCCCCGCCGACCTTCACCTTCGTGTCGCGATCGGCGCGGATGGAGGCGCGGTTGGCCTGCTCAAACCGAGAGAAGGCGGCATCCGCTTCGAGCCTGGCGCCGACTCGATCTGCGTCGAGATCACCGGCAGCGGCGTTCTCGATCGCCTCGCGTTCGCGGGCCTCTGCCTCGCGGGCAATCCGTTCGGCTTCCGCTGCGGCGCGTCGGGCCTCTTTCCGCTTCGCGAGCCCGGCGCTCTTCCTCGGCGCGGAGGAAGGCCTTCAGGGGAGCATCGATCGCCGCAACCGTCTTCTCAAGCGGGTTCAGAACGGCGTCGTATTCACCCTTTATCTCCTTGGCGATTGCGTTGAGCGGGTCCGTCTTCGACCGCCTCTCAGCATCAGCCTCTTTGATCGCCGCCTTGCCGCGGGAGATCTGAAGGTTCGCAGCCTTCGCCTGCTCGTGATCGGTCACCACCGGGTGATCATTCGCGAAACTACGAAGGTCGGCGATGGCTTCCGCCGCGCGGTCGAGCGCCGACGGCGGGTTGTTGTGGCCGATGATGGCATCCATGATCAGACCTCCGCCGTCACCGGGTGACCAACTTCGTCGAGCGTGTAGAAGGTGTCGGGCTCGATCCCGTCTCGGCCGACGATGCCCGCCCACACGTGGGTAATTTCGCCATGGCTGTCAGAGCCCCACGCCTCCCGGCGGGCGGATGAGAAAGAGGGCCGAGCCGAGAGCCCCCCGAGCCGCGCCCTGATAGCCGCTCGCCGTGGCCGTGCCCCGATAGCCGCTCGCCGTGGCCGCGCCCTGATAGCCGCTCGCCGTGGCCGCGCCCTGATAGCCGCTCGCCGTGGCCGCGCCCTGATAGCCGCTCGCCGTGGCCGTGCCCCGATAGCCGCTCGCCGTGGCCGCGCCCTGATCGCCGCTCGCCGTGGCCGTGCCCTGATAGCCGCTCGCCGTGGCCGCGCCCTGATAGCCGCTCGCCGTGGCCGCGCCCTGATAGCCGCTCGCCGTGGCCGCGCCCTGATAGCCGCTCGCCGTGGCCGCGCCCTGATCGCCGCTCGCCGTGGCCGTGCCCTGATCGCCGCTCGCCGTGGCCGTGCCCTGATCGCCGCTCGCCGTGGCCGCGCCCTGATAGCCGCTCGCCGTGGCCGCGCCCTGATAGCCGCTCGCCGTGGCCGTGCCCCGATAGCCGCTCGCCGTGGCCGCGCCCTGATAGCCGCTCGCCGTGGCCGCGCCCTGATAGCCGCTCGCCGTGGCCGTGCCCCGATAGCCGCTCGCCGTGGCCGCGCCCTGATAGCCGCTCGCCGTGGCCGTGCCCCGATAGCCGCTCGCCGTGGCTCCTTCATTGTCGCCAGTCGCGACCGGGCCTTCAGACCACTTCGCGCGGTCGAACACCCATTTCACGGCTTCTTCCGCGAGATCGGCGAGACCGATTTCGTTCCCGATCTTGATGATCTCGGCGGCAACCTTGCTGTCTCCACCGGCTTCGGCATCGGTGCGACCGGAAAGCTCGACGATGGCAAAGCGAGATCCGGCCGGCGGGTAATAGCCGAACACCTCGAGTGGATGACCGGAGATCGCATGGAACCCCGCGCTGCACGCCTTCACGTCGCCTTCGTGGGCATAGGTCTCGCCGGCAGCGAACTGGAAGCCGCGACACTTGAGGTCCTTGTCAAACCCCTTGATGGCGCGAATGACCTGGGGGGCTTCGGTCGCGGTATTGGTCTCTGCGGCACCGGCCGCCTTCTTGGGCTTCTTCATGGGTTCCTCACAGGAAAAGAAAGCGGATGGTTTCAGCGCCGAGCGTGGCGCCGAAGGCAAAAACGATCACGACGGCGAAGCCGAGAAGGTCGAAGGCGAGATCAGCGGCGCGCATGAACGACTTCCTCGTCAGAGAGAGGGGCGAGCCGGTCGCATTCGGCCTGGATGCGGTCTGCGGGAGCTGTTTCGTCGAGGTTCACGGGAAGGAACCCATTGAGTGCCGCCTCGACAGCAGCCTCGACGGCCTGCCTGATCTCGTCCGGATGACGGGTCATCTCCGACAGGGCTCTGATGTTGGTGGTGTCGGTTGAGGACATGGTCAGCCCTCCAGCTCGGCAAGCGCGGCCCTCAGCTCTTCGAGTCGGCCGTCGCAGTAGCCGGCGGCGACGCTGCACCTCATGGCAAAGCGCGGGGCGAACCTTTCCAGAATTCGCGTTGTCGCCTCGCCGTCCAGAGCGCTTTCGCTATCGACCCACGCCGATTCTTCATCGCTGTAGCGGCCGGCTTCGCGCTTGAGACCGGTGTATCCGCATCCGTTGGGGCGCCAGTAGAGTCCACGCTTGATGAGGAGGTACGTCGTCATGGCATCACCCCTCGCCTTCCGGCACAGACCTTGTGCGGATCTCGACACCGTGGCGGAAAGCCCAGAAGCAATGCTTCCCGAGCCATTTGCGATCTTCGAAATTATTGTGATCGATCACCTTCCGGGCCCGCGCTCCAGACGGAGGAATGGTGATGACTTCAACCCAGAGCGGAAAATCGATGTTCTGTTCTTCGGTCATGGCGGTCATTCGGCGGCCTCGCGAACTTCGGCTTCCGCGTCGACGCCGAGCGCGACATCGACGGCCTCAAGCGCCTTGAGAAGGCGCCGGCGGGCGTCGGAGAGCTTCGTCAGCGGATCGAATTGATCGGGCGCGTGAACCGCGAGCGTCAGCGCCTCGGTCGCGTACATGGCCTCCTGCTGGACGGCCACGAGGGCGCGGACCATGAGTTGGTGGATCTTGGACATGATCTCTCCTCCCGTCAGGCGGCAAAGCCGTGAGCGGCGGCAACGGTGGTGAAAGAGGTGAAGGGGCCGGCGTTGATCGAGCGCTCGGCCTTGGCCGCTTCCCAGGCCCAGCGCAGGCATTCGGCGAAGGTCGCCGCAGCCCAGGTCTTGCCGTTGGCGACGAGCGCCTTGCGGCTGGCGAGGCGAGCCCAGGCACACTTCATGATCGCGGAGACGTCATACCGGCCGGCGCGGACGAGATGCCAATCAGTCAGGTGGCGCTTGTGGGCCTTGGTGGTGATCGTGCCGTGCATTGGGGCAACTCCTCGCCGCTTGGTGAGGAGATAGTTGCATATTATTCAACCTACCGCAAGAGCGTTCGTTGTATGTCGTGCAACTTTTTTTGACAGGTGCCAGCTAATATGCAAAAAACAAAGGGCGCCGTGGTGGCGCCCTGGAGATCTCCATGAAACTCGAAATTCAATTCACCGGCCGTGACGGCTCTCGCGAGCTCCTGGTTCGCATCAATGGCGAGGCCACTTCGCTCCGAGTCGCCAAGATAGAAGCGAACGGCCTCATTCTGCTCTCTGGAAACATGTTCGACATGGATGTGACAATCGATGCTACTCGCCCCGTTCTGGCAAGTCCCGACGTTCAAGAAGATGTCTGATCCGTGTCAATTCATCGAATATCCCTTCCATGGCGATGATGGACCGGAACTCCGGCACCATAGCCTCCCTTTCTTTCGACCTACGTCTAATTTCTTCATCTGATTTATCTATCATTTTCTCTGCCTTCTCCCATCAGTAACACCTGGTGGTCATCGATCCGCCATATCCTGGGGATGTCGTGCAGAAAGTCTGTCTTGTTGCTGCGGCTGCGTTGTAATACCCCTGGCTAATCGCCGACGACCCAGCAATCAAAGCCACTCCCGCCCGTTCGCGATTTTCCTGTGCCGCCCGGCGGCGGGCGCTCTCGGCGCCAATTTCAGCATTGATGCACGTCATCCACTGGGGTGATTTTTCATTGAGCCCCGCAGCGCTGCATTTTGCGATGAAAACATTCGCAAGCTCTATTCTCTCTTTATAATCAAGTTCAGAAAGCTGCTTCTCGGCGCAGCCGCACAATAACAATAATACAAAAACAACCCTGAACATTTCTACGCCCTCTTCGGAAATGCCACCTCAATCATTGCAATAATTCTTGATTTTTCTTCATCATCTCGACCAACAAAAGGCGAGAAAGCCAATCGTCATTAGGGTGCCTGAAGAGTGCGTTGGGCTCGATCTGGAGCAACCCGCACAGCGCCGGGATTGACTGCTCTTTCGGTAGATATCCATCAAACCAACGGGACACTGTTCCCTTATCGACGCCAAGCTCTCGCGCAATATCAGCCTGGATCAATCCGCGCTTCTCTGCCCACTGAGGCAGATAATGCAGGCGGGTTGGGGTGCGCGAACCGTGGATTTTTTCGATCTTGGCCATGTTGCCGATTATCGGCAGGCCCTGCGGAATGTCGTTAAGATGGCATGCAACATTTGGCTTGACGGATTGTTGTATATTATGCAACTCTCTCATCATGACACACCCCCTTCGCTCATTCCGAATTGAAGCCTCCCTCACCCTCGACGCTCTCGCCGAGAGGGTCGATGTGAGCAAGGGGCAGCTTTCGAAAATCGAGAACGGAAGGTCTCTCCCCTCTCTCGATCTCGTCAGCCGACTTGTCGCCGCGTCTGGCGGCCGGCTTTCGGCAGACGACTTCCTTCCCGAGGCTCCGGGCATCCCCTGCGCGCGAAACGACGCTGGCCCGGAGCCTCACCCCCATCAGGAGGGCATGCGATGATGGACGAATTCATTCGGTTCTGGTCCGCGTACCCCGCTCGAGCCAAGTCGCGAGACGCGAATACACGTCGATCTCCGCTTCATGAGCATTCTCCTGGCGAGATCGATCTTCCGCAAAGCGGAGCCATTCCGCCATCCGAGATGATGCTTCGAGGTCATCGATCATGAACATAATGATCGCTCCGACGATCTTCTCCAGAGCTTCGAAGCGAGCATCGATCGCGTCGAGAGTTTCTGATCCGTCGTCTTCACGCATGGTCTTCGTCCTCGTTTCTTTGCCGGGCCAGCGCTCCACCATGAATCAGCAGAAGGACACCGTGCGATGACCGGCGATTTCGTCCTCGGCTTCGGCCTCGGCGTGGCTCACCATCACGCTCTCTCTCATCGTCGGGTCCCTCATCGGCCGGCTCCTGGGGCCTCTGGCCCCGCGCTCCGACGATGACCCATGGCGGGTCGAGTGATCCCGGCTCGACCGGCGCCTGGACAACAGACTCCACGAGTTCCGCAGAGCAACCGAAACTGAAATTTAACGTTACCGAGGGCCGTTCGAAGCACTCGGGGGCGGGTCGGCGAGGCAGGTATTGCGTCCTCGTCGAACCATTCAAATCGAACCTCCGCGCGGCAGGCTCACCGCATCCGGAGCGCGGGCGGCGCGGATCGGGAAATCGGTCGCCGCCCGCACCACTCACCAGGATGAGAACCCATGTCAGATCCGACCAGCGTCGCAGCCGATCAGCTCAAGTCGTTCGTGGAACGGATCGAGCGGCTCGAGGAAGAGAAGCAGACCATCTCCGACGACATCAAGGATGTCTATGCGGAAGCCAAGGGATTTGGCTACGACGTCGCCATCCTGCGTCAGGTGATCCGCATCCGCCGGATGGACAAGGCGGAACGCGAGGAAATGGAGGCGATCCTCAAACTTTATCTTCAGGCACTCGGGCACGGCTACGGCCGTCAGGAGGGCTGAGGCATGGCGATCTCCGTCCGCACTCAGGCCGCCGAGGTGCGTACCGTCGCCCTCGGTCTACGTGATCAGGCGGCGCTGCCGTCCTATCAGCAGCGCCACCGGGACACCGGCGGCCTGGAGCGGCGCGCGGCTGTCTGCGAGGCGCTCTTTGCAGCTGCCGACACGCTCGATGCATTGGCGGGTCAGGAGGTGCAGCATGCATCGTCCTGACCCGATCGAGCAGTGTTCCCAAGCATCCCGCAAGCTGTGGGATGAGATATCCGGTGGAGCGCCGATGCCGGTGGCCCGTCGGCGGACGGTGTTGCCTGCTCCTCCGAAGCATCCGGAACAGGACAGGGCTGATGGCCCCCGTCGGCCTCGTCCTCCGAAGCGCGTGCAGTGGATCATCCACTCGGTTGCCGAGACATTCGACGTCACCGTCGACGAGATGCTTTCACCTCGGCGGTTCCGTCGCATCTCCTTGGCTCGTCAGGTCGCCGCCCACCTCATCCATGAGGCGACAGGACGGTCTCTCCCGCAGATTGGCGCCGATCTCGGAGGGCGTGATCACACCACGATCATTGCATGCACTGCGCGTGATCCCGGCCAAGATCCTGGCGGACGAAGATCTTGCCGGCATGGTGGCGCGCCTCCGCGCGAGGATAGAGGGCGCACGATGAATCGTCCCGAACAGATCATCCATCGCGCCGTTGTGCGGCACCTAGAGGCCAGAGCTATGCCCGGCGTGCTCTGGACGCATCCGGCGTCTGGGGAGGCCCGTAGCAAGGCCACGGCCGGCATCCTGAAGGGCCTCGGCGTGCGCCGTGGGTGGCCTGACCTGATCGGCCTCGTCCCCCATATCGACGGTATCAAGCTATGGGGCCTCGAACTCAAGAGCCCACAAGGGCGCCTTACGCGCGAGCAGCGAGATGGATCGCCACCGTCTCGGGGGCGGTCATTTCGCCGGTGGGCTGCGTCGCTAGACGAGGCGTTGTCGATGCTCGAGGCGTGGGGCGTTCTGCGCCATGAGCTCTGGGAGAGCGTGCAGATGAGCAATATTGCCGCCCTCTATGTCGAAACCGATGGATGCTATTTTGACCTGCCAGGCGTCGACCCTTGGGACGAGCTCCGCGACGCGCGCCTCTATGATGGGCCTAATCCGGTCATCGCTCATCGCCCTGCCAGAGGTGGGGGCGGTATTGCATGGGTCGCCGCGCAAGCCTCACCAATATCGGCTCG
>JAQNDB010007895.1:0-11545 GCA_029204045.2 Tillandsia leiboldiana | reverse complement strand
CTGTTCTTGATTTAGTTGGGTTCCTAGTAGCCTCCAGGTGTTGAACTGTGGCTGTTGTGCCGATTTCTCTATTGTTGTTAGGAGAATTGATGCCCTCGTGTGTCTAACATTAATTTACTCTTTCTCATCATAGTTTCTATTGTTTGCTCTTGCAATTTAGCTTGTCATAAGCCTGCCACAAGGTCTTCAGTTATAGCATCTTAACCATCGACCTAATCTCTTCCTTTATCCACTTAGGAAACTGGATAGAAAGTATTCTGATGTGATTTGTGATTTGGCTGCCAGCAATCTAGCTCGCAGGTCTTCAAATTGCTCTTGATACTCCTCCACTGATCCATGTTGCACCAACTTGTTGAATTCTTCCACCACATCAATAAGACCTTTGTTATCAAACCGCTTACATACCTCTTCGGTGAAAGTCACCCAACTAATGGACCCATGTTCAGCTATATATCCTTGAAACCAAATATCAACCTTAGCCTCCAAATGTAAGGCAACCAATTCTAATTTCTAATGCTCCTTTGTATAATACAACTCGAAGTATTTCTCGCACCTACGGATCCAATTTCTAGGGTGCTCACCCATGAATGTTGGAAAGTTCAATTTTCGAAAGGTAAGTGGGAGCTATTTTTACTTGACATGTAATACCCACTGTTATCCTCTTTTGTGTTGTGAATTTGCAGCGTCGGAAGTATACCTCTCTCCTCCTTGTGGATTGAAAATGAAGCTCCCTGGGAGGGTAATGATTGAGGTGCGTTTATCAAAAGCTCCATAATCTGCTCTAGTTTCTTCGAGGTGTTCACAATTTCCCTATATAATGCATCATATTGGGCTTGTCCTTCTTGTGAATAGCTTCTATCCGTTCGCTTATCGCCTCGAATTTTCTTTCATTTCCAACTGCTAATTCCTAAAGCTGCTGCTCCAAGGTACGCACATGCTCATCGAGCACTTTCAGTCGGGTTCCTTCGGTCATGGTTTTACTAATGAATTTGAATCAATTTTGCCTTACTGAACCAATCTTGTTATTTCCCTAGTTGCTAGCTTACTCCAACAAAGGCGGGATCCGCCTACTGAAGGTAGCACAGGCACCAGGTGGAACTCTAGCAATGTGTAAGAACTGATTACCCTTACAATATGCGAGCTCAAGAACCAAGATGGTTCTCACAGTGGCCTCATTTGTCGAGGTTCCAACAGGCTGATCCTCGTAGCGCGGGTAGCTATAACGCCACTTGACTCACAATTTCAAAATCAGATTCAATTTGTGTTTTCACCGCACCAATCCTTGGGATTGAGTCCGCTCTGATACCAGTTGTAATAAACATAACCTTCTAGCAATCTGGGTGTTACTCTAAGGATGGCTATGAAAATTAAGGGTAACAATTCCTTACCTCCGAGCAACCTTGGGATGGCACCTTGAAGATAAGGCTAAGAGGGATGATGGCTGATTTGTTACTTCCTGATCCTTGCCGCGTATGCTCCAATGAAGAATCCGGTGTTGAGGAGTGAGAGGAGGGAGATGATGGCCATTCAGATCTACCTCTAGAGAGACTGAGATTGGGATATAGAGAAGGGGAAGAAGAAGAAGAAGAAAGAATGAAGAAGGAAGAAGGAAGAAGGGAGAATTTGAGATTTTATTTCTTATCTTCTTACCAATTATAGGTATGAGTTCGTTACTTATATTCTCTAGAGCTCAGGACCCAAATGCTATAGTTACAAAGATAAGGATCAAAATGCAAAGAAAGTAATTAGAGTGGGCTTCCTTGGACTAGCTCCTGATGAGAAAAAGGCTCCCAGTGATCCAGGGGAATGTTGGCCTCACTGTCGCCCAGGCCTCGCCCAATTAAAAAGTGGTTCATGGATTCAGGTAAGTGATCCAGGTAATCAAACCCCGACTCCACCTCCCGACAGCCCAACACGTTAATCTATTTAATTCCGCCACCTTATCCATCTCTCTCTCCTTGGATCCTTTCCATCTCATCCTGTTGATCTACCTCTTCTTCTCAACCCTAACGCCTATTTAGGGGATTTTTTAAAAATAACCCTCTCCAATTTTGAAATTTGCAATCTAACCCTATCAAAAAAAATTTTGCAAAACTAACCCTACTTTTGCCACCTCGGCGCCACGCTGGGTAGACAACGTGAAGGCGCTGAAGCGATCAGCGCCTTCACAATATTCCTATGAAGGCGCTTAACCCCTCAGCGCCTTCATGCCAATGTTAAGGCGCTGAATGGATCAGCGCCTTCATAGGAATATTGTGAAGGCGCTGATCACTTCAGCGCCTTCATGATATATGCTGAAGGCGCTGGTTCATTCAGCGCCTTCAGCACATACTATAACCGCGTCGGGGACTTAGTCAGTTTTCGTGGAAAAATGGCTAAGTCCTCAGTGTAAGCCAAATATGGCTTCTCTGTAAAGACGCTGAGTGCCTCAACGCCTTTAGTGTAAAAGAATAAAGGCGCTGAGTGGCTCAGCGCCTTTAGTGTAAAACATTAAAGGCGCTGAGCGGTTCAGCTGCTTTTAACTTAATGTTAAAGACGCTTTTCGGATCAGCGCCTTTAACTTAATGTTAAAGGCGCTGACCGCTTCAGCGTCTTCTTCACCGCAATAACCCCGCGCAGGCAGCAGTGTGCGGCACTTCATCTTCTTCATCTTCTTCATCCCGCAGACCCGCAGAGAGCTTGTGCCGATCTCGCCGTCGCATTGCCCCTCGCCGTCGCCGTCGCCGTCGCCGTCGCCGCCTTCGCCGTCGCCGCCTTCGCCTTCGCCGTCGCCGTCGCATTGCTCCTCTCTCACTGTGAACTGTGAGTTCTCTCTCTCTCTCTCTCTCTCTCTCTCTCTTTCTCTCACTATAAGAGATCTTGATCTCTCACTGTGAGAGATCTTGATCTCTCACTGTGAGAGCTTCACTCTCTCACTGTGAGAGTGATCTCTCACAGTGAGAGAGCTTGATCTCTCACTGTGAGAGAGATTGATCTCTCACTGTGAGAGATCAAGATCTCTCACAGTGAGAGATTAGAGTTATCTCTCACAGTGAGAGAGCTTGATCTCTCACTGTGAGAGCTTCACTCTCTCACTGTGAGAGTGATCTCTCACAGTGAGAGAGCTTGATCTCTCACTGTGAGAGAGCTTAGCTCTCTCACTGATTAACCCCCCTCAAAAAATAAAAATTTAAACGATAAGAACACAACTTATAATTTTGCTGCAAAGTCTATTTAAACAATACTGTAATTTAGGGCTAGAAGCACTGTGAACTCACTATGAGCTCACTGTGAGAGAGTAAACATCACTCTCTCACAGTGAGAGAGCTTCCCCTCACAGTAGTGAGAGATCGCTCACTGTGAGAGATCCCCTCACAGTGAGAAGTTAAAAGTAGTATTTTGAAGTGGTTAAATTTTGTTTTGTAGTTGAAATGGCTACTAATCGCATGCCCATAAGTGTTCATTGGGATGGACAATTAGTTATCGATGGGAATGGTCCACGATATATCGGCGGTCAAAAAAAGTTAATCGCGATACCTTCTGATTGTACATATAGTAGGTTTGAGAGGAGAATGTATCGTTTAGTAAATTGTACAAGAGAACAATTTCGTTTAAAATTTACTATTGGTTGTCCCACGGTCGGTGGTGGATATTTAGCTCACGAAGTACTAGATGATGAATCATTGGAGGGAATGATCGGATTATGTGAACATCATGGTGTTGTGACGGTATACATTGAGAAAGAGTTACAACCGTCGGAAAATTTTGAACCGCAAGGTTATTACACGAGTATGCTCCACAATTATATTGATTTGGGTCCTTCCGCCAATGTAATGAGTGATCAACATATTCCACACGAAGGTGGTGTCAGAATGACAAGGTTAGAACAACAACCTAATAATTTTGTCATTTTGTCATTTAGCATATTATTTAAATGGACTTAAATATTATATACATTGCAGAGAAAGTGAGTATGACCCGATTGAGAGTGTTGTACCTTGCTCGTTTAGTAGTGTGCCACCAACGACCACATGTGTGGCACCTACGACCACACACACGCAAGCCACGACCTCACGCGGACACACGCAAGCCACGACCTCACGCGGACACCGCACGCATGCCACGACATCACGCGAACAATGCACGACCTCCCGTATTGAACCAAGGATGTCTCATTTACAACTAGAACCTTCTGATTGGGGGTAAGTACAAATATAAATTAAATGTTAAGTTTTAAATTAATGGCAATGTTGGAATTTTATGTTTACCAAATTTACAGGTTATCTAATTCCTATGAACATTGGAATCCACCTGCTATTAATGAATTTGATACGAATGTTGAGGAAGGAGGTGATAATGTTGACAGGGGTGGTGATAGTGATATTAATCATGAGGATTCACCAATCCATGATGATCTGAATAGTAGTGAGGATGACGAACCGGATGTTCCATTTCCAGATATAGATGAAAATCATGATGGAGGGTTAAATGATCTTGCAAATGCAATTTACACTCAAGTGGACAACCCACAAATCAGCAATGATTACGTAGACAATCCTGACGAGGAAAATGAATTTATTGATCATCCGGATCGTTTTCTTTCCGATACTAATTGGATTAATCAGTATGTTGTAGATCATACAGATCTTAATATTCGACAAATCAATACTGGTCGACCTAGCATCGACGAGAGTTGGGCTGGACGTGTCTTTCAAGATAAGCCATCTTTATTGGATGCACTAGACCGGTGGCATATTGAGCATAATGTACAAATGAAAGTTTTGAAATCTACAAAAACGACGTACACTGTCAAATGCTTAGTAGAGGAATGTTCTTGGAGATTACATGCTTCAGTACCCAAAAATACGACATATTTTAGGGTAAAAACATATGCTGGTCCACACACATGTGTAATTCCAATACTGAATGCGGCGAACCGTAACTGTAATTCCACCCTTATATGTCAATTGATCCTTCCGGTGTTAAAATCTAGACTTAATTTAAGGCCAAAAGAAATTCGAGATATGGTGCAAGCAGAGTTCCATACTGACATAACATATTGGAAGGCTTGGCAATCAAAGATGAAAGCATTACAAATTATTTACGGGAGCTGGGAGCAATCGTACACTGACTTACCTCGTTACCTTTCAATGGTAAAGAATTATAATCCTGGTACTCAATGGCATCTGGATCATATGTCGCCGCGAGATGGCATTTCTCCCTTTCATCGTGTTTTTTGGTCATTTGGACCTTCGATCCATGGATTCGCAAATTGTCGGCCGTTGGTTAGTATTGATGCCACACATTTATACGGCAAATACGAAGGTCATGCTTTGATAGCGACGGTGTAGATGCAAATGATGGATTATATCCTTTGGCATTTGCAATTTGTGAGGGAGAGAATGCCGGGAGTTGGCGATGGTTTTTGCATAACTTGCGTCGCTATGTTACCCGTGATAGAGAGATTTGTTTAATATCTGATCGATTTCCTGGATTGAAGGAAATAGTTGCTGATATCTATCGTCCAGCACGAGGGCACGCGCATCGTTGGTGTCTTCGACATATGAGAGCAAACATGAAAAAGCGCTTCAAGACCGACATATTGTTAAGTAAATTCTGGGAAATCGGAAAGGCTGCAACACCGACGGAATATAATCAGCTGAAGGAAGAATTAAAGGTGTTGGATAACGATGCATGGGAGTGGGTCCATAATCTAGACAGATATAAAGAGTACTGGGCAAAAGCATTTGATGGAGGCAGACGGTTTGGAATGTTGACTACAAATCTTTCTGAATCCTTAAATGGGGTTCTTAAGGACACCCGTGGTTTGCCTATCACAGCTTTTGTTGCGTCTACTTTTTATAAGCTTAATACCTATTTCTGCCAGCGCCGTGAGGACGGTGAACTTTGGACTCACGCTTTTGTCAGTAAAGTAAAAAATCAGATTAATTTGAATTTAGATACGGCGCGGGCACATGAAATTGTAAGATTTGGACTCACCGAATTTGAAGTTAAAACTGGAGATTTCGACTACAAAGTGATCGTCAATGGTTCAAATGTCGAATGCTCATGTTGTGAATTATATCTAACAGGAATACCTTGCTCGCATGTGTTAGCAGTTTGTAGTACATCACAATTGAGATTACCATACGAGAATTTTACTTCACACTGGTATAGTACAGACTGCTATCGTGCGACGTACGCACCACAATTACATCCTGTTCCTGATAGACGCCACTGGCCACGACCCCAAGGTCCACCGATTGTACCGCCCCCTTTACGAAGGAAGAAAGGTCGTCCACGATCTACACGTATTCGTAATGTAATGGACGAGGGGGGTGGCCGACGAGGGAAATGCTCCATTTGTAAGCAGGAAGGCCATTATAGGAGCACTTGCCCACAGAATACACAAATAGCGCAACGAGGACGCCGGCGTATGATTTACACAATTATATTTATCTTGTCTTAATATTTAATTATTTCTATCAATCATGTTACTAATATGTACATTGCTAATTGCAGATGGCAGATCACGAGGACGCGGGGCCAGTTGATGGGTCTGTACTGGTGGACCAGCATAGCCATAGGTCAGCCTTTATCACGACTGAGGTAAGAGATATAATTTTTTATTTTTTCAAATATTATAAATAAGCTGACTATATTTTATATGTAAGAGCTAACTATTTTTTATTTTGCATTACAGGATTATCGTCCCGTCCCCTTCGCAGAGCACGGCCGCAAGATGAACCAGTGGGAGCTTGATCATCCAGGGGTACTCGACCTGCTTCGCCAGTCGGGATTCTACGGGTTATCCCGACTGCGACGGTTGGTACTCGATCAATCTCTACTGGGCGCTCTTGCCGAGAGGTGGAGACCGGAGACCCAGACCTTCCATTTGCGCCACGGTGAGATGACCGTCACACTCCAGGATGTGGCGGTCATCTCGGGTCTCCGTGTGCATGGTGCACCGGTCTCTGGTTCCACCCTCCACGACTGGCGTGCTCTGTGCATGGAGTTATTGGGGGCGGCGCCTCAGGAACTCAAGAAACCTGAGGTATCACTAGATTGGTTATATCGTGTTTTTCATGATATACCTCTGGATGCCCCCGCCGGATTAGTCGCAGCTACCGCCCGCGCTTATATGCTATATCAGATCGGCGGTAGTCTGATGCCAAACCCCAGCGGATACAAAGTTCATCTAAAGTGGCTACCACTTTTAGCTGACTTTGCTATTTGCGGCGCTTATGCGTGGGGCGCTGCGACACTGGCGTATCTATATCGGGCACTAGCTGATGCCGCGAGGAACGGGAAGGCCGAATGTTGTTGTTTTGCTACCCTATTGCAGGTATAAAATCTGATTTTTGGATTTCAGATTTATCTTTATATTGGTAATATATATTTGTTTAATTCATTTAACCTGTTGGCGTCAATTTACAGATCTGGTCTTGGGACCATCTTCACATCGGCCGACCTACGCGCATCCTAGATCAGCCCGAGATGCTCGATCGACCCCTGGGTTGCCGGTAAGATATTTTTTTCATAAAGTAGATTTTTGTATTTCAATTATAAATGCAACTAATATATGTTTTTTATAATCTAGATGGGGCAACACTGGAGGGCTGCGTTACGGAACCAATGTCAAGACGTGTGACATTGAGTTCTACAGAGACGAGCTGGATCAGCAGCGAGAGGCGCAGGTATGTAGATCTTTTATTACATACTTTAAGTATGTAGATGTTTTATTCAACACTAATCATTTTGTCGATTAACAGGTTATATGGATGCCCTACACAGATCAGGTTATAGAGACATTACCTGATTTCTGTGTGCATGGCTCAGTGGTCTGGCGTGCACGGACAGTCCTGATATGCTTTCATATGGTGGAGATGCACGTGCCAGACCGAGTCATGCGGCAGTTCGGTCTCCTGCAGCATATACCTGTCAATGTGGAGTCCATCCCACGCATCACAGTACGTGGGCGTGCGGAGGAGGACTGGATAGCATTTCATGCTGACCACATTGAGAGGTGGTCCGAGAGGCTTGATCACATTTTTGATCAAGCCCCGGCTGCTGGTGATGACTCACTGCAAGCGGCATCCATATACATGGAGTGGTACTGGAGCATTACACGACGATGGATTTCTCATCCAGTACAGCGTCCTCCGCTGACTTTCCACCCTCGTGGACATATCGAGAGATCACTGGTATTAAAATTTATATATATAAATTTACTATATTCAACTTTCCTCATATAAATTTAATTTTAATTTCTAATTTATAATGCAGGCCGACACACTACGACATGTTCAAACCATTGTCGACCAGATTTGGCAGCACCCACCGCCGACTGATACTATTGTTCGGACTTTGAGAGAAATGAGCGGCGATATTCAGATGGTACTACAGCATGTACCATCTGAACCTACGGCCAGAGAGGCAGCCCGACCTTCAAATGAGGGAGCGACTTCGAGTCATCAGGTACCATTTAGCATAGAATTCAAATTAAGTTTTCAAATTCATATTAACAAACTAGTTACACTCTTTCAGGTGCCACGATCTTCATCTCCTACCATTCAGGCACCGATGACATTACCTTCATATGAGGGAGCCCGACCTTCCGATGAGGGAGCGACTTCGAGTCATCAGGTACCATTTAGCATAGAATTCAAATTAAGATTTCAAATTCATATTAACAAACTATTTACACTCTTTCAGGTGCCACGATCTCCATCTCCGACCATTCAGGCACCGATGACAGGACCTTCGACGTCAGCTTCGCTCCCGCCGCCAGTCCCACGGACATCATTTTCATCGACATATTCACGCCGTCGTCCAAGGTCATCATCGCAACAGGAGATCGAGCATATAGCGTCACAGGATGAGGGTGGTATCATCGAGGAGCTCGATCAATCGGCAGCAGTCGAGCTTCTCGATGATATACCTATCATCGGCCTTGCTGTTCCCCGAGGGCGAGGGCGAGGGCGAGGGCGAGGGCGGGACGTGGGCGTGGCCGAGGACGTCGAGGTCGAGGACGTGCTCAAAATTGAGCTTTTGAGTTCAATTTTGAAAATTTTATTCTTTCATGTTACTTAACTCGATTCTGTGAATGAAATGATTGCTGGTTGATTGATCAATGTTATTTGTTGGTGTTTGTGAATGTATTTTGTCAAAGCTTGAACTTGTTGTACAATTTTGGGATTTTTTTAATGTGATGTTAAGTGTTGGCTGTGTGCCCAGCTAAAGGCGCTGAGCCATTCAGCGCCTTTAGTGTTCTGCACTAGAGGCGCTGAGTGGCTCAGCGCCTTTAGTGTAAATCACCAAAGCGCTGAGCGACTCAGCGCCTTCAGTGTAAATTACTAAAGGCGCTGATCCACTCAGCGCCTTCAGTGTAAATCACTAAAGGCGCTGAGCTACTCAGCCCCTTTACAGAGAAGCCAATTTTGGCTCACACTGAGGACTTAGCCATTTTTCCACCAAAAATGACTAAGTCCTCGACGCGGTTATAGTTTATGCTGAAGGCGCTGAATGAACCAGCGCCTTCAGCATATATCATGAAGGCGCTGAAGAGATCAGCGCCTTCATATATTCTATGAAGACGCTGAACCCTTCAGCGCCTTCAACATAAGTCATGAAGGCGCTGAGCTGTTCAGCGCCTTCATAGGAATATTGTGAAGGCGCTTACCGCTTCAGCGCCTTCACGCTGGCACCCCTACGTGGCGCCGAGGTGGCAAAAGTAGGGTTAGTTTTGCAAAAAATTTTTTGATAGGGTTAGATTGCAAATTTCAAAATTGGAGAGGGTTATTTTTAAAAAATCCCCCCTATTTACCCTCTCTACTTGGCTCTCACCATTACAGTATAGTCTAGATAAAGGGAACAAAAAAAAATGACGATGATAGGTTGAAATTGTGGAAATTTTTTGCATTTAGCCCCTCAATTTTATTTTTAAAAATAGCACCACTAAAATTATAATTGCAAAATTAGCCCCTTTTTTTGTCCATGCAAGCGCCAGCTAGATATTTAAGTTGTACGCATTGATTCATTCATAGTGTTTTGAACATGGTGATTGAATTATCATATTCTTTACAATAAAATTGCACAATTTTTTTAAATTTGTTTCCTGTACTAAGTAAAAGATACGCAGTGATTATTCACCGTATTTAGAATACTGTGAATAAATTATCGTGTTCAACTTAAATCCAACATGTTCCTTGCGTAGAGAAAAAGAGGGCAAATTCTACAATTATAATTTTACTAGGGTCATTTGAAAAAAAAGAAATAAGGAGCTAAATGCAAAAAAAATAGCCCCACAATTGTTCTAATGTTAGTAATGACATCATTTACTTGGAGGTTGTATACAATGTACAGGTAGTTCTTTCCAGCAGTAAATTTGCATTTATACCTGTTCCGATCAAAATAAGAAGAAAGACTACCCCTAACTACAAGAACTTTTAACAAGAATGGTGTACCAACTAAAACAACCTTAATTCCTTTTCTTACGTATTAGACAATTTTGTGTACAAAAGTAACTAGTATTTAAGAATCAAAGTAATGATTTTCCTTGAATAGGGTGATTTCTTACGGTGCCTACTTTTGAGAAGATGAAAAGTTATTGTTTAGTTTTGGTTAGTTTTTCTTAAGTCCACTAGAAATGGTAGTTTGCAGTAATTTATACTCATGAACTCAAAGTATGGTTCACATGCTTCAAGCTTGGAACACTACAGTATAGCATAAAAGGCCATACGTGCCTCACAACTGCTCATACAATGTACTCATATAAGCAACAAAAATCGCCAATACCCACTCTTTCATATAATTAACATCTCTGCACATGAAAATTTTCAATTATTAACATCTCTGTACATGGAATTCTATACACACTTCTAACACCAACAATTTTCATTTTTGAGTATGTTAGTTGATTGCAAAGTCCCTTCTTGAGGTAACACATAATAACGATGGCATAGCAACTAGAAGTGAAAAGGAAAAGATGGTAAAAGGCTTGACGAAAATGATGATGATAATAACTGGAAAGTAGGCTAAGAGTAATAGAAGTAACACTTTCAATATTAACATTTTTTCACATATAAACAAACAAAAATAATATAGGACCCTCTCTTAAGCCCATTGGAATCTACTTCAGCTTCCATTAGTTATGCATTGACAAATAAATTCAATGGGCTCAAGACATTAAACAAGTATTCCTCCTTGATTTCCCAAGAAAGCAGCATACCAATCTTTTCCAGGTGGAGATGATGATATTCCTCAACGGGCTTGAGCAAGAATACTAAATAATGTCGACAACCCTCTGGAACTATCACTTTTCTAGCCATCAGATGTGCCTCGAGACAAGCAAGAATACTTACGAATAGCAACAATACTTGGCGCTATCCCTTTTCTAGCCATTAGATGTCCTCGACAGTTGCATTGCTGCTATCCACAAGAATAAGAAATTTACTTCCTGTTAACCTAAAACCCAATCTGAGCACAAAGCAGGGCTATCATATCCAAATTTAGATGGTGATTGAAAAACAAAAAAAAAACCATCCTTACCCCAAATAGACAGTGT
>JAQNDB010007893.1:0-11562 GCA_029204045.2 Tillandsia leiboldiana | reverse complement strand
GTAAGCACTGATTTCGTCCCCAATCCGGCTCGTGCGCGGGCTTCGCCACGTGCAGCTACGCGCCCGACCGCATCTCGGCGCGCAAGCGAGCTCAGCCACAAAGCCGCCAAATTCGCGCTTCAGGGCTCGCTTTGCAGCGCAGCACGCCGCTCGCCAAGACATCGTGCGCAGCGCCGATCGCATCGCGACCGGCAGTGCCTCGTTCGAACTCGCCGATCTCGCCGGCCACGGTGGCGCGTACCTGGAAGTCGCAGTGCAAGATCTGCGGCACGCGGACCTTCCAACGCCCAAGCTCGCTCTCGGTCAAGCCGTGTACTTGAGCGTCAACGTGCAGGCCGGCGCGCTCAGCCGGCTCTCGAAGGCAAACCTACCGCCGCTTCTTCCCGCTGCTCGCCAACGTCAACCCGCTCCGCGCGCGCGAGTTCAGCACCCTCGCGGCCAGCGCGCCGCCCACGACCGAAGCGCTGTTCATCGACACGCGTTCGAAAGCTTCAACACCTGCGTCAGCGGTGGACGCCTGCGCGGCGATCTCGCGCTGTCCAGGTCTCGAGCGTGTACGCCGGGCTTGCTACTACGAGTCCTTCGCCGAATCCGTAGCCAACGAAACATGCCGTGTGGGCAAAGACACGCGTAACCGCGTCGTCGACAGCGCGACGGGCCTCGAGCTCCACAGCCGCGACCGCCGCTCCAAGCCGACGTCTCCTTCGGCAGCCGTTTCGACAACAGCGACCGCGCGCTCTTGACCGCGAAGGCGAAACTCAGGTCTTTTACCGAGAAATCTACACACGCCACCAAGCCACCTGGCCCTCGGCGGCCCGTACGCCATCGAGCTGACAGGTTGGCACCGCCGCCGCCACCAGACCCTGGCGGCCCCGGCGTGCCCTGGACCCAAGGCGACGAGCTCGTCGCTTCGACTACGAGCCCCGCTGGTACGTCGCTCTCGGCTTCTCGTACGACACCAACCCCGCTGTCCCTCCCACGTACGTAAACGGCCAACTCGGTTACCAAGCTCAGCTCGGACTCCAGCGTTTCGCTCTTCGTCGGCCAACGCCGGGGTGCGTTGCGCTGCGTGGGCGGCGTGTGCCGAGTGTTCCCGCCGTTCGAGGGCGCAGCCTTGGATCTCTGACGCTCCGTTTTTGAGATTTCTGGGTTAGCGGGGCGCGCTGCGCGTAGCGCGTCGCGTAGCTCGAATTGCGCGGGCCGCTTGCGGTTGGGCGGGGTGCTGATCTGGTAAAGCGGGGCCCCTACCAGCTGGCGAGCGGGCCGCGAGTTGGCCGTCGAAGACGGGCACCTACTGGAGGGTCCTCCAGAAAGCGGCTTGTCGCCGAATCGATTCGATTGGTTCGTGAATCTCTCGGCATCGATACGTCTTCGCTAGGCAGGACAACTCGCCTCCCCTGCCGCGAACGATAAAGTGCTCGACCTCGCTCCACCACGCATCGTCGAAATGCAGCAATTGCTCCGACATGACGGCGATCACGGCCTTCCGCCATTCGGAATTACGCACGCGGAAAAGCCCATAAACATCGAGACCGTAGAGCGGGCGGTGCGGCAAATCGCCATCGTTGGTTCGGCACGACGCCGTTTCCCCGCGACTCGGTCGAACTGAATAGCGGTCGATTTAGGATTACCCGCGTCTCCGCACAAGTAAAAGATGGTTTCGACGGAGTTCGAAAACAACGTGCCATTCGTCACCGATCGTAATCGAAAGCAGCTCCTCCTCGGCATACTGTGCTCCATCGGCCGCAGCAACCTCGCGTTCGAGCTCCAGACGCCGCAAGTCTCGGCGCTTGCGTAGCGCCCCGTCGCGCAGAAGTCGCTGACTTAGATCGGCTTCGATTTCTGAATTGATACGGGCGAGTCTGCACGCTTCCTCGTCGAGAACTGCGCGCGTCATCATCTGGCACCTAAAGAAACGGCGTGCCGGTCCCGCCCTTCGTGGCGGCAGATGAGAGCTGGTTCTTCAACGCACCGAACGCTTTGGCCGAGTCAATCTCGTTCACACCGGATCTTTCTGCAGAAGTCCGGCCTCTTGTGCAACGAAAGCGTGCGGTTGTTGATGGCCGCGATCACCTCGTCGCCGGCTGGGGTGAAGTATCGCGCGGCATTGAATTCCAAGCCTGGCGGCCGTCGGCCCAAGGTCGCCGCCTCCTCGGCACCAGGCCCTTTCAAAAGCTGAGCAGACCCGTCGTCTAGACTGCCACTCGAGAATTCACCCCCGTCGCGCTCTCGGCTTCGGTGAGATTCGACGGAATGGGTAGCAGCTCCAGCAACAACATGGTTCGGAAGGACCTGAGCCGCGAGCCTCAAGTCGATGTGACCGCACACCGCACGCAGTTCAGTGGAACAAGCCCGTCCCGAGCCGGTTCGTTAGCGCGACCGTCAGGCCGCGCTGCGCCACGCGCGCACCTTTGTTGGGGTTCCGATTGTGCATCTGCCTGCCGGAACTTTTGCTGGACGAAGTAGATTGGGACGATCGGCGGCGAATCGCCATTGCCGTTCGAGCTTCTGTTTCCGGATCGGTATTGCACGAGGCCGATACTGGCTCGCATCGCAAGAGCCTCGGAATGCACTCGCCGACGGCGGCGCGTCGTCACCGCGACCGCAAGCGAACGCAAGCGACCGCAAGCGACCGCAACCGGCGGCTCGAGCCGGCCCTCGCTGGCGGCAAGAGGCGCTTCGAGGTCGAAGACGCGGGCCGCGGGAAAGACTTCGCGGAAGTGATCGTCGACTACGCGGGGCCCAAGCTCGCGCTCGGCTCCATTGGTCGCAACTTTTTGGACGGGCCCCGCGCCATACGGTGCGCGCGCCAAGATTCAGCACGGCGCTCACTCGCGCGGTGCTCGGACACGAAGCGCGCAACGTACGGCTCGAGGCCGCGGAACGTTGCCCGACCTTCGACGCCGAAGGCTGAGACCGACGCACGGCGTAGCGCGTGACCATCAACACCGAATTCGAAATCCCGAGAGCGCGGCGGGATGAGCGACTAACTACGGCGTGCTTCGCGCGAGGGCGTCCGCGACGTCGCGTTCCAGCACTTCGGCGTTGCCCGGTGGTGTAGCCCCTCTTGCTTTTTGAGGATGCGCCCGTCGCGGCCGATCAGCACGCTATAGGGCGCGCTGGTTTTCGGGTTGTACAGGGCGACGACGCGGGTTTCTTGATCGAGCAAGATCGGGAACGAGATGCCGAGCTTGGTGACGGTTGTTTTGACTCGAGCCACCGAGTCGGGGCCGGCGATCGAGATGCCGAGCACGGTGAAGCCTTGGGCTTGGTGCTTACGGTACAGGGCGTCGAGGTGGGGCATGCCGGCGAGGCAAGGCTCACAGAAGGTTGCCCAGAAGTCCAAGAGAACGACTTCTTTGCCCAGGTGTTCGCTCAGGCGTTCGCTCTTGCCGTCGACCGTGGAGAGTTCGAAATCGGGGGGGAGCGACTTGGGATTTTGCGCTCGCATTGGCGGCCGCCGTACCCGTCGGCCCGGCACAACCCGAGAGCGATAGCAGCAACAGGGGCGCAATGAGCAGGCCGAAGCGCAGTGAGTGACCGCGCATCACATCGATTCGAGCATGGCTTGCACGCCGGTCCAATAGGTCGACGGTACGCTCGGGATCCCCATGTTCGATCTTGACGATGGTCATGGTGCGGGACGTCGATCAACATGTTGAGCGGTGTGGCATCCGAATCGAAGAAGGCGCCGAGCTTGAAGCCGGGATCCAGAGACGGGGGGAATTTGACGAGTGGGACGAGAGCACGCCCCAGTTTTTGAGATCTTGCGGCTGCGCGGGTAGTACGCGTTGTCTTCGAACAGCGTGCCGAGGATCTCGAGGCCGAGGGGGCGCAGCTTGCTGTAACTTGGCTGGCGTTCATGTCCGCCGTATTCAGCGCGACACACGCTGCACACCAAACTGCGGACCGCATTGGGCCAAGAGCTTGATGCCGGTGCGGCCGTCAGGATCGTAGAAGTCGGACAAGCGCCGGTTTCGAACTGCTGCAGGTCGTAGCCAACGTCGGCCGGCTTCTTCCAGCCCGAGAACGAGAGGTTTTCGATCGTCGCGCCGCGACCGGTGCCGTATGGGCCGGGCGGGTACGCAGCCCAGTTGGACTTCGGGATGACGCCTGCCCGCGTTTGCGCCTGCGCTACCCGATGGCGCGGCCCCCGCACTATCGCTTTCGGCAGGGCCGCTCAGCGGGTTGCTCGAGCAGCCCAAGAGCGAGCAGGCGCGACGACTAGGACGGCGATGAGCAGCTTTCATGACAGCTACCTGGAGAGTACTATCCCCCACGGTATTCCCGTGCCCGCCCCGTCAAGAGCTCGGCTTTTTTCTCGAATGGTTTCAGGCATCGTCTCAGCGCCCGGGATCGCCCGAGCGGTCTCACGCTTCGCTCTGCTCGGTTTGCTCGGTTTGCTCGGCAGCATGGCTTTCGGCGGCTGCTCCAACAGCGAGTGCCTGCGTGAGGACTGCGTCACGGCCGCGCCGGAAGGCTCGGTCGCCGGTGCTCAGTCGAGCGCAGGCGCTTCTGGATCTTTGCCCGTCAGCAGAAGTGCAACGCGATTCGGAGTGCACGGCGAGCGAAGGGCAAGCTTGCGTTGCGGGCACGTGCCGCGTCCCTGCCGCTCGCACTTCGACTGCCAGGGACTCGCGAGTGCACGAGCGGGGCTTCCTCCGAGGCGACGCGGGCCACTTTGCGAGCTCGGTCGCTTGGAAAAGCGCGGTCAATTTTATACACGCTGCGTTGGGCAGCGAGTGCGACGCGGCCAATGGTTTTTTTGCGTGGGCGCCGGCGCGGGGAACCTCGACGCCTATTGCACGACGGACTGCACGAACGACGCGACGTGCGCACCGGGTTACGCATGCACGCGCTGATCCGCCAGCCCTGCCAAGCGATCTGTACCTCGCAGGCGATCCCAAGGACCGGCAATGCGTGCCGAGCGAGCAGATCGGCGAGGGCAAGCCGTTTCAGTGCGGAAGCCGCGGAGGTCGTGCGCAATGCCTGCCGGCCGCGTAAGTTCTGCAGTCCGTGCGAATCAGACGCCGATTGTCTGGCGGTGACGAACCAGTTTGCGCCAAGGACGAGAGCGGCGCGAAGATTTGCCACGCAGTTGTGTGATTTGCAGCACCCCTCGTGCCCGTGGGGTAGCGCGGGCACTGCGGCGTTTGGGACAAAGATCTAACTCAGCCACGTGTCAGCATCGCGTTCGGTCAATGCACGGGCAGCGGACGCAGCTGTGAGCCGTGTTTGACCGACGCGGACTGCGGCTCGCAGGGCGCTTGCTCCGTCTCGAGCTTCACCGGTGAACGGGTGTGTGTATTCCGCGTGAGCTGCAGCTGCGGTGACGCCGCCGACTCGAACGGCCTGTGTACGGGCGGCGGCTGCCCGCGAACCCCCGGCGGGTTGAGTATGTTGTGCGTCGATGCAACGCCCAGTGACGCGAACAGCGGTTACTGTGGAGGCGCAACACCGCGAAACGCGCTCTCCACGTCGTGTCTCAAACCGGCTGCTGGCCCGCCAATTAGGGCTGCGACGACGCGGTGACGAGAAGCGTCACCTCCCCTCCGGTCGTTCAGCGTATCCGAGTTTTTCACGCGAGCGGACGATTGGCCGGGCCGGTGCATGATCTTACTTGGAGTTCCGTCTAAAAGGCTCACATTGTCGGATGGAGTTGATACGGGGCGATATTGCTGGGTTTCATCCACGCTGAGACCTGCTGTACACTGCCGCCGCCGTCGCTTTGATAAACGCCGGATGAAGGGAACGCGCCGAACCGCATGGTGGTGGTGGTGTGCACCCTGAGCACGCTAAGGAGTCTTCGCATGAACTTGAAAAGTCGCTTGAAACCGTTCACTGCAGTCGCGTTTTCCGCACTCGCCGTCTCGACCCTGATCGCCGGCTGTAGCGACGTGAAGAACGCGCAAGATGGCCGCGTGCTGCACCGCGTTCGAGGTCGGTGCCGATAGACCAACGTCGACTCGGAGTCGACGCCAGCATCAAAGGTTCATTTTCTGCGTTCGCCACGCCGCGGCGATCTGTCCGCCGTGGCTACCGGCTCGATCGCCGACGTGACATCGCCTGTCAGAACATCGCGCTCGATTTGGGCGCTGACCCGGCGGACGACTCCGTTGCCGGCAAGACCGGTACGGCCGCGCTCAGCGCGTGGTGCAACCTGGCACCAAGGCGCAGATCAGCGGCAGCTCGGCGCGAACGGTTCGCTTGCGACCAGCGTGTCCGTCACTTCGAGCCGCCGAAGTGCAGCGCGTCTTGACCGCGACCGCCAACTGCCAGGCGTCCTGCGACGTCAATGCGGAGTGTGACATCAAGGCCAACCCGCCGAAGTGTACCGGCGGTACGCTGTCCGTGGAGTGCAGCGGTGGTTGCACGGCCGAGGGCAATGCGACCTTGGCATGCACCGGTAGCTGCTCGGGCAGCTGCACCGGTAGCTGCAAGGCCAGCGCGGCGTGACGGTGGATTGGCAAGGGCAGTGCGACGGCACCTGCAGCGCGGGGCGCCATGGGCGACACCATGGGCTCTGTATCCAGGCCGACGGCAGCTGCGAGGGTCAGTGCGACGGCACCTGCAACGCTCGACGCTGACGCGCCGAAGAGCGAGTGCAAAGGCACCTGCGACGGCACCTGCGACGCCACGTGCTCCGGCACCGCCGAAGTCAAAGCCAAGTGCGACGGCAAGTGCGATGCCGACTACACCCCGATCAAGTGGAAGGTGGCAAGCTCGAAGGCGGCTGCAAGGTCGACGCCGAGTGCCGGGGCGCTGCAACGCCAGCCAGCGCCAAGGCCGAGTGGCACGCCGCCGAGCGTGTCGGTCACGGCCACCGCCAAGGGTAACCTGAGCGCGGATGGCAATCTGCAACTGCAAGCGGCGCTCGCTTCGCTCGAAGTGAACTTGCCGAAGATCTTGGTCGTCTTCAAGGCGCGTGGCGCGGCGTTCACCGGTAGCCTGCAGGCCGCCGTCGACGCGGGCGTGAGCATCACGGGCAGCGGCAAGCTCGGCGCCAAGGGCGCTGTGTGCGCGTCCCTGATCGCGTCCACGATCGGCACCGCGGCCGAGAACTTTGCGGCTTCGCTCAGCGCGGAGGGGCAGCAATCGCCGGCTCGCTCAGCATCAAGTGAGCAAGCTCTAGTCGACTGACTCACGACGCGCGGCCCCCTCGGGACCGCGCCGTTCGTGGTTTGTGGCCCCTTTTGCGCGTCCCAGTTCGAGACGGAGCCGCTTCCGGCCGCCCCCTGAAGTTCGCCTGGCCTCGGCCGTTTTGGGCTCTCGGAGATGTCCGTCGCTCAAAATCTCGAATCGCGCCAGGTCTTGGGACGGCAAGTACGCGCTGCTCCGTGAAATCGGCTCGGGGGCGAGCGGGAAGGTGTACGAGGCCGAGCACTGGTGGTCGGTAAATTCGTCGCCATCAAGGTGATGAATCGCGAGTCCTTCGCGGACCCGAACATCGCGACCAGTTCGTGACCGAGGCCCGCGCCGCCGCGCGCATCGCGCATGTCAAACGTGGTCGACATTCACGACCTGGGGGTGACGCCCGACGGCGTGCCCTACCTCGTGATGGAGCTGCTGCGCGGCGAGACTCTGGAAGACATCATCGAACGCGCGGCGCGTTGCCGCCGCAGTATGCGTGCGAGCTCATGCTGCAGGTCTTGGCCGCGCTGTCGGCCGCGCACGCGCAGGGCTTCTTGCACTGTGATCTAAAGCCCGCCAACGTGTGATCACGCATCCGCGCCGGATCGCCCGCACGTCAAAGTGCTGGATTTCGGCATCGCGCGCCGCATGCACGAGGTCGACGGCAGCATCGCCAAAGGCTCGTGCGGAACGCCGATGTTCATGTACCCGAGCAGGCCCGAGGTGAAGCAGTAGATGGCGCGCAGCGACTCTACTCGGCCTCTGCCATGCTGTACGCGATGCATCGCGGGGCGTGAACCCGTTCGAGGGCAGCGCGGCGGGTGCAGTGCTGCAGAAGGTGTCACCGGGACTTGCGCGCCGTTGTCTCGGGTCAATTCACAAGTGCCGGAAACTGCTCGCCACGATCGTGGAGCGAGGCCTCGCGCTCGAGCCGCGGAGGCGCATCGACAGCGCCGAAGAATACGCCGAGCTCTTGCACCCGTCATCGGCGCGGCCACGCACTGCGCTCCTCGCTCGGACCCACGCAGGCCGATGTTGAGCGACCTATCCCGCTCATCGCCAATCAACGCGAGGTCACGATCAAGAGTCGCTTTCGCCGCGAGCGGGAGCAGCCGAAAGTCGTCGTGATTCCGATTCGCGTGGCCTCGTACGCGCGCGGGTAACCGACTCCTGCTGGTCGCGCCACGCTTCCCTCGCTCCGCGAACCTCGCCGCGCTTGGAGCTGGGCAAAGATTTCATGCCCGCCCAGGGCGAGCCGAACTGGGCCGAAGCCGAAGAGCGACGGCTATCGACGCTCACGCCGAAGGCGCGCCGCGCCGGGCACAACGCTTGGCCCGCGTTGATCGCGACCGGCATCGGTTTCAGCCTGGGGGTGATCATCGCCTGGCTGAAGCGGCGCGATCTGAGCGGTCGACGCAGGCAGTGCGGCTTTTCACGCCCGAGGCGGCATCGACTCAGGCGGGTTTGACAGACTGCGGGTTCGGGCTCTACGCCCCTCCCGCCATGACCGAACCACTGACCGCTGCGCGGAAAATCGGCCGGACGATCCGGTGCCCGGCGTAAAAACACGGATTTTGGTCATGAGCGGCAAGGGCGGCGTGGGCAAGAGCACCGTGGCCTCCAATTTGGCGCTCGCCCTGTCGCGTATGGGTCATTCCGTTGGCCTCCTCGACGCCGACATCTACGGCCCGGAGCATCCCGACCATGTTCGGTATCACCTGGCCATCCGATGAGCGACGGCAAGCAGATCCAGCCGCTCGAGCGCTTCGGTATCAGCTGATGAGTATCGGCTTCCTGCTGGAGGATCCGAAGGCGGCCGTGGTTTGGCGCGGGCCGATGCTGCATGGGCGTGCTGCAGTTCTTGAAGTGACGTGAACTGGGGCAAGCTGGATTTCTTGCTGCTCGACCTGCCGCCGGGAACGGGCGATGTCTCGCTCACGCTCTCGCAAAAAGTGCGTAGTACCGGGCCGTGATTGTCACCACTCCTCAAGAGGTGGCGCTTCAGGACGTGTACAAGTCGGTGGTCGAGGCCCAAAAAGTCGGCATTCCGCTGCTGGGGCGGTCGAAAACGAGAGTTACTTCATCTGTGACGGCTGCGAGAAGCGCACGAGCTGTTTCGGCAGTGGCGGCGGCCAAAGCGTCGCCGACTTCGCGAAAGCGCCCTTGCTGGGCCAATTCCCGCTCCATTCGTCGATCCGCCAGTGGGGCGACGCGGGCACGCCAGTGGTTCAAGCGCTCCGAGTCGGAAACGGCACGCGCTTTCGTGGCCGTAGCCACGAAACTCGTGGAAACCTAGAGCAGAGCGAGCCCGAAAGCCGGCCTCTCCATCGATCGCAGCGGCGGTGTAAACCGCGGCTGCCCATCGCGCGGCGAACGGAGCTGCAGCGCCCGCTCCGAATGAGAAACGAATCAGCTCCTGCGAAGATTGGCAGGCGGCTGCAAGAGAGATATAGGGCTCTCGCCCCCCGCATGACGTCCACGACCCATTTCAACGAACGCAACCGTCCACAACCCAGCGTAGCGAGCGACAGCACCCAAGTGCAGGTCCCCGTTGAACGCATCCACATCTACTGCCAGTAGCGCTAGCGAGAGTGCGCCGAGCGCCGCGAGCGAAGGCGCAACGAGCGGCGCGGCCGCGGCGAGAGCAACGCCGAAGCGGCGAGCAGCGAAGGCAGCGACAGCGAAGGCAGCGACGCCGACGGTGATGGCGAGACGGAAGGCGGCGAGCGCAGAAGCCGAAGGCGCAGACCGGGCCGAGCGGCGACAAGCCCGAAGAAGAAGCGCCGTCGCAAGAAGAAGCGACCCGGTGCCGGCCCCACGTCATCCACCGCCGAGGCGCGTGAGGGCGGAGCGGGTCGACCGCAGCATCATCGCGCGAGCGATCGCGCGCCCTTTCACACGGGTGAAGAGGTGTTCGGCAGGGTCACCGCGGTGCTCGAGACCGCGATCATGGTGGACCTCTCCGGTAAGGCCTTGGCCATCTTCGATCGCAAATCGCAACGAGATGGAACCGGACGATCTGGTGCCTGCGGTCGCCGATCGCTTCGCGCGCGATCCACAACGACGGCGTGCGCGGCGGCTTGGTCGTGCTCACGCGCAAACCGCTTCGTGAAGAAGAGGCGAAACCCAAGGTCGAGCAGGCCGCAAAAGACGGCTCGCTCGTCTCGGGTTTGATCACGGGCGTGATCAAAGGCGGCGTCGAAGTCGACATCGACGGCTTGCGCGCCTTCGCTCCCGCGTCCCGGAATGGACCTGCACCCGGCCAACGCGAACTAACTTCGCGGTGCTGGTTGGTCAGCGCGTCGAGTTCAAGGTCGTGCAGTACGAAAAGGGCGGCCGTGATGTCGTCGTGTCCCGCCGGCCCATGCTCGAAGCCGAAGCGCACGAGCGCCGCAAGCACGCCATCACCCTGCTCCAAGAGGGCCAAGTGATGAACGGCGTAGTGCGCACGGTCGTCGAGTGGGGCGCGTTCGTCGCTCTGCCCGAAGCCGAAAATCTCGAAGGCTTGGTGCACGCATCCGAAGCCAGCCACGACGCGCGCGTACCGCTCACCGAGCTGTTTCGCGCTGGCGACCGCATCGAGGTGAAGATCACCAAGATCGACGAGCGCGGCAAGATTTGGCTCAGCCGCAAAGCCTTGGTCGACGACCCGTGGGCGATCGCCAAGCAGAAGTACGCGCAGGGCTCGCAGCACAAGGGCAAGGTCACGCGGCTCGAGAAGTTCGGCGCGTTCGTCGAGCTCGAACCGGGCATCGACGGCTTGCTGCACGTCTCCGATCTTTCGCTCGAGCGCATCGAGCACCCCGATGCGGTGCTCAAGCTCGACCAAGAGGTCGAGGTGCTCGTTCACCACTTCGACCCGCGCTCGAAGAAGCTCACCTTCCACCTCGCACCCAAGCCGAGCACGCGAACGAAGCGCCGCAAAAGATCGTGCGCAACGCTCTGGTCAAGGCCGAGGTCGTCAAGGTGAGGCGGCCGGCGTGCTGGTGCGCTTGATGGGCGTCACCGGCGCGCGGCACGCGGCTTCCTCCCCGGCGCCCAGACGGGCACGCAGCGTGGCACTGATTTACGCAAGGTGTTCAAGCCCGGCACCGTGCTGGATCTCAAGTCGTCGACCTCCGATCCGCGCACGGGTGAGCGAAGCTCAGCCTGCGTGGCTTCAAAGAGAGACGAAGAGCGCCGCGCGCCAAAGAGTACCGCGCCAAGCTCAAAGCCGAGGGGGCTTCGGCACCCTCGTGACTTGCTGAAGGCGCGTATCGGCGCCAGCGACTCCAGTAGCCCGCCCGGCGGAGCCTCCAAGCCTCGACTCTGCTGCAGTTTTTCGGCTGCAGCAGAAGTTCGGACCTGCATTTCGCCGATCGCCGCCAAGCTTCGGCTAGCGCGGTTGTCTGACGAGGGCAGTGCTACTCTATCTTGGACCCAGGCCGCCAC
>JAQNDB010007890.1:0-11573 GCA_029204045.2 Tillandsia leiboldiana | reverse complement strand
TGCAGACAGCAACGGCGTCACATGTGGATGTCGCAGCATGCTGCTGTGACGGCACCGCCAGCACACACGGTCAGACTCAGCCCAGCATAGGGTCAGTGATCCGTATGCGCGTGGTGCAACGCTTCCGTGCACCATGCAGAATCATTCCCAAGCAGTAGTGCTACGCTGCTCACCCTTACCGACTCTATCCATCATGTACTACAACACACTGCATGGAAGTTTCCCAATCTCCCATCTGGCATTGCTGCAGGGTGGGGCCAGCGGCTGCGCCGCAGCCGTGGCAGGCGGTCGTCGTGGGCGCGGCCCGGCGGGGAATCGTGACGCCGATGTTCTGGCGCGGCAGGGCTTGCGGTGGAGGTTGTCGAGCGGGGGCGGCGACCCATCTGCCCGAGAGGCGGCGCTGAGACGACAAGCGGCGTTTGTCATGGCGTTGATGCCCCGGGGCATACGCCCCCTGCGCAACGTGGGTAGCACAGCCAGGCTGCTGGGAACTGACCACATGCAGCAGCTTCCACCAGATTGCACCCAGTGCCCTGCATCAAGACATGTGGAGCAAGCAGAAAAGCACTATTGAACTGCCGCTCTAAAGTGGTTGCTGAACTCCGAGGGCCATTGTGATGCGCTGGCAGCTGGTGTTCGTCTGCTGGAACGGCGCATGGCTTTGATGGGCTGGCTCCGGCAAAGATGCGCAGCTGTTATAGTGGTCAACTTGTGATCACGTTTCATATGACAGGCGGCAACCCGGACTGAGCGGCATGATGTGCTGTGACAGGTGTCATTAACATGTACTGCTGCAAAACAGGGCACAGGAGTGCGTTGTCCAATGGCGCCATGACCGCTGCGGCCACACTCCGAGATGGGGGTGCAGCCGACGCAAGTCGTGTTTGTTTGAGAAGACGTACATGTGGTGAGGGAGCTGCCACGAGCTCGTAGGCTATGCCAATAGCTCAAAGCCCAGCACCTGCGCTTTTTGCTGGCAAGGCACAGTCATGGTATATTTTGCTTTTGAGTGCCGCTCGCTGTGGATGAAATGAGGGCAGCGTTGGCGTTTAGTTGCCGGAACGACATGAACCGCTGAGAGCATGCTGACTGGCACTGCCTGCTGGCTATTATCTGCCCCAACGTGCCGATGCAGGCTTTCACGCACTTAGCTTTTGCCTAGATAAACAACGGAGTGTTCTTGCTTTCGACGTCAGGCATTCGTCCGCCTCAGCAATACCGACTGACTTTGCTATCACATGCTGGGTTCAATTGCCGCATTATATACTGCAACACAGATGTGTACAGTCACCATCAGCTCCACTTGCAAATGGCGCCCATGCGCGGCTCGGCCTGGAGCGCTGCCTGCAGCTTCATCACAGCACTGTCGTCGTCCATCCTGTTGCCTAGGCTAAAGTAGATGCTGGTCAGGCTTGTGAGGCGCGCCAGCTGCGCCAGCAGCCGCTGGGCATCTAGGTCTATGCTGCATGGCCAGCAACCATGTCCGCAGCCGCTGGCAGGCACTGAACGCCGCCATACCAGCACCAGTCAAATCATACAACCCGTTCTGCGACCTTTCAATTGCCACAAGGTCCGTCGTCTTAGGTCCGGCAGCGCCGCAGCCACTGCTGTCAGCTCGTTATCTGACGCAGTTTCGTGGTCTGAATGCGTAGCTCCTGGATGCCCGTGTTACATTGACATCAAGTTTGCTGCCAGCACCGCTGTGCATCTTGAGACGCTGCCGTCAGCTGTGCTCGCCGCTCTACCGCAGCCTAGCAGCTGCAGCTGCAGCGGAACGTATGCACCACTGCCGTCGGCCCCGCAGCTCAATGTGTCGCACTTTGCAAGGTGCAAAGGCTGTCTGCTGACGCTGTGTCAATGCTTTGACGATGTATGGACAGGTCCACGTGAGGCGGGGTCAGTGGCGAGGGCGGCCCTCGATGCCACACCCTGCAGCGGGCAGCAGACATTTCACGCGCATGCTGGTATCATATGATGAGAACATACTTGCTGGTGTGACCATTGCCACTGGCTGCGACTCTCCTTCGAACAATGCATGCTGAGGGAAACCCAATGCAGGACAGCACGCTAGGTAGCACAGCAAGATGGCAGCATGGCCAGCCTGGCATCGGTGAATACAAAAGCCATGTAGCTATGGCTTGCACTTCCTACACGGCCAACGCGATGCAGCGACACGCACGCACATGGGTAGAGGGCCCAGACAATAGAAGCTCACCAGCAGCCACAGCGTGTGACAAGTGCAGCGATCGCAGCGGCACCCTGGCTGCTGCTAGCACAGCAATGTAGCTGACAGTCAAGTGATGTTGCAGGCCCTGCAAAGGCAAAAGTGTGTCTCAGGGCTGCCAGGCTGCTCAGCAATGGTGGTCGTCCTGCGCGGGCTGCACATAGCCACAGCAAACAGTCTAAGTATGATGCCCAGCCACCGACCGGGTGCGGGTAGCAGTGTGGGCATGGCGCAGGTGTGGATGTCAGTGGCAGCAGAGTCACCACCATATGCACTCGATGCTCAGGAAGGTCAGGCGGCCTCAGTGTTGGACAGCTGCGCCATCTGCACATCGCCAAACGCACGCAGGCGCCATAGCGTCAGGCTCGCAGCCGTGTCAGCTGTGCGAGTCGCCCTGACTGCGTTCGCCCCCACATAATCATCGTTGCGGTAGGCCAGGCTCGTAAGCCCCGTGAGCGCACCGAGGTGATGCATGTCCGGCTGGTCTGCCTGCAGACATATTAGCAGGGGTGGAAAGTCAGAACCAGAAAAAACACCAGCAATGACACAAACACAGCAGCCATCTACCCAAGAGTCCGCCCTCAACCCATGTCAGCATCTGCAAGCGTTGTTTCAGCAGCATCAGCTTCAAGCCGGCTTCTTGCCAATGTTTGGCAGTTTTTCTACGCTCGGGCCTCACGTAGCAAGCTGCTTGCATCGCAGGCAATCTCACGAACGTGCCCATCATATTAGCGGCCGTCTTGACCCACCCAGTGCCAATCTACCGCGTGCTTTATAGCTGCGAGGCCTGATGAAGTTCAATGGACTTGGCCTGTCAGCCATGTGAGGGAGGAAATGACAGGATCCGGCTCACCTCGTTGTCCCTGGTTATCTTGCACATCGTCAATGCTGAGAGGCGGTTGATGCAAAGCGACTGAGTGTCCCGGCTGCAGGTCCCAGAGCTGCCAACAGCTCGCTGTGCCGGGGAGGTCCTGCAGCGACACATCCTCCAGCATTATGCCTGCGCTGAGCAGCTGCGCCACAGGCCCGACTTGCTGCACCGTCACACCAGTACATTTCCTGCATCCAGAACAGCTCACTCTCAGTACAGTGTCCATACCTGGCGTGACGAATGAACACCCTGTTGACATGATGCAGTACCTGCATTGCTGACCTGGGCGCATGCCTGCACTTTCTATTCTAGGGTACTACATCCAATGCACTGCCACAGTACAGCGCGCAATGAAAGCCCTGCCAGCATTCTCAGATGCTACCGCCCTCTGAACTGTGGTGTGTGTGTCACCCACCCGCTCAGATGCAGACACGCAGGCGCCTCGCGATTGCACCAGGTGGCTGCATCGTCAGCTGTCAGATGGTATTCCTTGAGACGCAGCTCCCGAAGGGTATCGTACGGCGGAGCCGCATGCAAAGATGCGCCCTGACCCGCCTGCGTCATCAGATGACCTCAACGCTGCAGATCTGCGTTCAACAGTTGCAGGCTGCTCGCTTTGTAGCAGCGCAAGGCGGCGCCAGCTGTAAAGCTGTCACAACGCGGGTGGTGCACATCCACAGCGCAACTGGGACGCTGGCATGTATGAAAGCCAGTATCCCAACGCACACATGTTGGAAGGCGAGGCTGCTGCCGTCAGCCACTCAGCTACATTGCCCTAGCCTGGAGAATTCCACTATGTGGCAAGGCGCAGTAGCATCGACAGCCATGTATAGGGCCTTGGCAATAGCCTTTTGGTGGGTGCACGGCTATTCTAGATGAAAAGGGCGCAGAAACGCAGCCTTTGCTTGTGAGCGTACAGAGCGGCAGCACCTGCAGCTCACAGGCGGCAACCAGCCCTCTGCATTGAGGGCCGCCAGCTGGTGGATGCCGTGTACTGTAGCCGTGGCTCGCATCCAGTACTCTGTAGCGTGCGTCATATGTGAATGCCACGAAGCAGCGGTCCGCCCCCTCAGTCGTGCAGAGGACACCGCTGTGCTCCTGGTGCAACAGGGTGGTGGATGCCTGCCAGAGCTGGTGCGTGGACACTCGCCACCCGTATATCAAGCAGCCGGCAGGGCAGCCTATGTCGGAGTTGCACAACCCAAAGCAGTTGCATACATTTGTAGCTGGGCACCACTGCTGGCTGCGTCAGGCTCTAGGTGCAGACTGCAGACACAATGTGCGGATGAACCGGCTGGGCATGACTACCGGTGTAGGTGGGCCTGTGCATTTAACCACCATGTCATTACCAGGACATCATGGCGAGTTCAGCCAGTCCAGCCGTGGAGGATCGTCAGCATGTCCAAGTATACGCAGCCGCTTCAGCTTCGTCAGGGAATTCAACGCTGGACAGTTCCGTCAGCATAGCGGCCTACACAGAATGATGGCGATCATCAGCACACACCACCCATGCTGCCACTGGCTCTAGGGTATCGATTTATGGCTCATTCTACATACAGTATGTGGTGGTGAAGTGAGGTTCAGCTTCAGCAGCCGGAGGCGCTAGCACTTGCCGGAGGGTGCTGGCCTCATGAATGGAGGATGCCAGCCTCCAATCGCAGCGCTAAGACTGCAGTCTGGCAGCAAGGGCGCCAAGGCGCAGCTCGCTCATGGTCCCGGATCCCGGTGCGTCAGCCGCGTAGGCGTGCAAGCTGGCGTCAAATCTGCAGCATCAGGCATCACACGTGAGCATATATGCTGCAGACCGTGCTGCCAGCAGATGAGCTGCATCCACACCGCAACGAGGGAAGCAACAGGGGCGTCAAGAGCAGATGCCTCCTAAGCATGCGGAGCAGGAAGGTTTTATGTTGCAGTAAGTCATTGCGGAGCGAGGGCAGCGCCCACCTGGAACATTTGCTCCCCAGTAGTCGACAAGCGACTGCAGCGTCGTCGTTGCGGCAGCCCGGCACGCACCATGTCACGGGATACACGCCTCAGCGACAGGGTGAGTCAGGCGCTGGCCGTGTCAGTTCCTCCATCTGTATGCCCTCAAATGGCCTGCGCATGGTGCATCGGAAAGGGGGCTGTTTTAATCGATGCACAACTTGCGTTTCGACTGCTTACCTGCAAAATCACCTCTTGATCGGGCACCTCGCACAAAAAATGCATGCAACGCCCAGACCCACACATCATCTGCTGTTTTGGCTCTGGCTAAACAATGGGGCAAATTCTCACGACGATGGCCAAAATGGCTGTGCTGCAAGTTAGGCGGGTAGACGTTTGGCATCAAGCATGTAATGGTGCACTTGCGGAGTCAGGCTCACGGAATGTCGATGGGCTTGCGCAGATGTTCCAAAGTCGTCAGCGCCTCCAGTGTCGATAGCAGCACAGTGTCAGGCTGGAGGCCTGAAGCACTGACATGTTGCAAACCTGCAGGCAGCTCGCAGCGGTGGTGGCCTGGTTTCTGGGCGGAAGGGCATGCAGCCGTTCCGTGCGAACACATGTGCATGTAAACCACATTGTGCAGCTGCAGCGGCACAATGCTGAACTGCAACACTGCAACTTTCAGCTCGTCAGTCACCCGCACAGCACTGTATATGAGGGTGTAAGTTGCATGTGTTGCTGGTGTGATCCAGAACATGGCGCAGTGAGCGGCATACGCTGCGGCAGAGCGCATGTCATCCAAGGTCCGTCCTGCTGCCCGAATCCTTTTTCAGGTGATGTGTGCATGCAGCTGAGTACGTCAGTGGGCAGGTCGGTGAGCGTTATGCGCGGCTTGCGCGGCATTCGCGATCTGCTATGCTTGTGTTGTTGACAGCAGAGTGTGCACTGTTCGCTCGTCTCACGGCTGTGTCGCTCGACAAGAGTGCAGGGGGCACTTCGCGATGTATTTTGTCAGGGTGTATCTGCGTGCGAGACATGGAATGTTGCAACCGTAGCGACCAGGCAACCCTGGGACGACCATTGATACTTCCGAGACAGGGTATAGGTGTCCACCGACAGATCGCAGCTAGCCTGCAAATGACTGTTGACATGAGCAGTCTCATACTCTTGGGCTGCTGGGCGCACTGCAAGGCAAGGGCGCATCGATTGCCGTTGAATCTGTAGTGATCACTTCTGTCACATGACAGATCGCCAGATCGAGGTTGATGAGCTCGTTTTACAGACAGCACAGATCATCATGCTGGGCAATCGGCAAGGCCATGCAGTCTGTATGATGCGACAATCATATAGAGTGGACCTTGCAGCGATTGCAAGGCACATTAGGACGTCGCTTTGTTAGATGTGAGCAGCCAGCAGCGATCAGCCACACACAGAGGTTGCAGTTGGCCGTGGATCAAATGTTCGAGCGATTGCCATGTCTGAAGCTTTGCCTCCCCACGCATTGTTGCCATATGTGGTGTGACATGCATGTTTGTATGCAGGCATGTTGCAATCGGGCACTTGTGGCATGCCCACGCATACCTGCCAGTGGCGCCACTGACAATGGCAGCATGCAGCCGGATACTACAGCGTCAAATTCGCGGCGCAATCCAACCACCAGGTCTGAGAAGCATGGAAGAGCTGTTAGCACCTCCGAAAACGTCGCTGCAGCATCGTGACAACATGATAGGCTGGAACTGAATGTACCTGCGGACCTTCGGGATGCCATGACCCTCAGCATGTGACCACTGCAGGTCTGGCGGAACACTCTTCTGCATACTCAAAGCAGCAAAGTACCTGCAGATGGCAGTGGATCAAACTCTGGCGCGTTGCAGCCACTGTGGTGGCAGCGCCAGCTCACAGCAGGCTGAGCCCAGCGAAGGGTCAGTGATCCACCTGCACGTGGCTGCAGGCTGCAATACATGATGGCAGGGTTATGTCTAGCACCACCCTTGAGCAGCACCCAATGTGTCAAGGAAAGCCGACATGCGCTGATGTTTCAGTATCTGCCCTCACTGCAGGGCACGGCCACAGCGGCTGCGGTGCCAGGCAAGCCGCGGCCAGGCAGCGGTCGTGGGAGCCGGCCCGGCAGGCATAGTGTCGGCCATGTCCTGGCGGCGGCAGGGCTTTACGGTGGAGGTGGTCGAGCGGCGCGGCGACCGACTGCCCGGGAGCAGCGGAGGCCAACAAGCGGGACTTTCGTCATGGCGCTGATGCCCCGTTGGCATAGGACCGTGCGCAATGTGGGTAGCACAAGTAGCTGCTGGAGCTGCGGCAGCTGCTCATGTACAGCTTCTGTCGCATCTGGCTCCAGTTGCATCAGCAAGAGCAGGCCAGAATGTGTTGTCAAGCTCTGCGGTTGGTGGGATTTTGGGCTGAAGTTTCAGTGCCATGTGATGCGCTGGCAGCTGGGAGTCCAGCCAGAAGGCGCATGGCTGGATGGCCTAGCACCTGCAAAGGTGCGCAGCTGCCGTAACGATGGCGCCAGTTCCTCTTGAAGACAGCATGCAGCTGCTGACCGGCTGTTTTTGTTTTGGTTGTCGTACTTAGAGTCGATATCACCACAGGGCACAGTGCTGCACTCGCGGAAGGCGCCATGACGCTGCGGCACACGCTGAGGTGGGGAAATGCCACCGTCTGGAATACCAGCAAACACAAATCAGCTTTGCCATGTGCGCAGCATCGTGGAAAGGCTCGTGAACCATATCCGCCAGCGGGAGCTTGTTCTGTGAAACAACCGGCCAATTCATGTTACACGCAGATGGATGATGCGGCATGTTTCTTACTGCAGGGTAATGTAACAGTGGAGCAGGCAGCTCTGCGGTGCACCTGTGTCAAGCAGGCACGCCGGCTATACCCTGCCGCTTCCAGTTCGACACCAGATCCAGGTGCTTTTCCTTGCAACCAGATGATGCGAATACAGACCTTGAAAGCATGCCAATGATGGCAGGGATGCAAGCTGGCAAGTGCATGCTGCCTCTGTGTGTGGGTGTGCTGCCGAAGCACTGTCCCCGTGCATGAGGCTGAGGACAGTGCTCTGGCAGCAACACCCACACACACGAGGCACTATGCATTGGGTGCACTGCGGGGTATACCCCGCAGCAGCATTCGCTGACCCACTGACCACCTGCTGTGCAGGATCGTGTGGACCACGCAGCAGCATGCGCTGACCCTGACCTCTTGCTGTGCAGGCGTTCGATATGCAATCCAGGTGCATTACTGGTCAATTTCAGCACAGCAGCAGCAGCAGCCCAGAGAAGCGTCACTACGACCTGCTTGTTGGGGCAGACGGCGCTGGCTCCCAGGTATGGCCGAATCTGCAGCATTGCTGATGATCTTTTCAGTGCACGGCGGGGTATACTGTCCCACATAGGACATCGTGGCACCAGGGTTGCTTGCTTGGTTCAGCTGCCTGGAGTATGCAGGGGACTGCACATGACACGACATTGCATGTGCAGGGACGAGAAGCGCTGCAGGGCCGCTGAGCCTGACTTCAGCTCCAGCCGCACACTCTGCGACACGAGTACTGTGTAGCACAAGACCTGCCGGCCGTGCAGGCATCAACCCCAAAGGTGGGCAGCTGTTCACGAGGCCAAGGCGCTGCTCATGTGAGCTGAAGCTGCTGGGGCGCCGAGGCTGTGGCACAGCCCTGGCAAGTCACCTGGAGACCAGCTGTGCACCAACATAACAAGGATGTGATGACTAGAGACAGCATGTAGACTGTCAACAAGCGGATTGTTTGCCTGCAGAGACCGGCAGATGGCGGGGCGGTATGTGGCACAGTTTCGGCAGCAGGCAGGCTTCGAGGGCGCTATCGTGGGCATCTGGGCGTATCAGGACGAGATATGGCACCTACGAATGGCCCTGCAGGTGGGATTGGTGTGAATGATGCAATCTACACATCCATCAGCTGTATGTTACAAAGGCAGCCCAGCTGTTTGTGCAAGGACACAGCATGCAAGCCACGGATGTCAATCAGCAGTCGACATCATCCCATGGGCTTTGAGAGCTGCTGATCTCATGAGTTCATCAGTGTGCACACTGTTTGGGTCTGCAGCTGAAGAAGGGCACATGGCTGCTAGAAACGCAGCGGCATGGCAGGCGATGCTCGAGGATGCGTGCCCTTCAGCAGCAGAGGCAGGATGATATGATGGGGATTTTCTTCACGGTCTTCAGTCCGTCCTGCAAACCTGTCGTGCCCTTGTGCGCCATATCGTTGATGAGTCGAGATCAGCTGAGTACAAATGAGGGAAGCGTCCAGTTGACGTGATGGCGTGGTGTGCCTGCAACAGGAATGGATGCAACCACTTGCGCAGCAGACGCTCGGCTGTGCGCCACGCAGCTGGGGCTCCACTGTCGCATCCAGGTACCATGCCGCCTGTCAGTGGTCGTCAGACCGTCGACACCATTGGCGCAACAGTGGCAGCATTGATATGTGTGTGTATGCAGACAGCATTTGAGGACGATTTGGGACCCTCCGACTGACCCTGGTCAAACCTGCTCTGGGCGCAGTCATGGCTGGCTGGGTGCCGTCGGCTGGAGTAGCACTGGTGGGCGATGCAGGGCACGGGGTTCAACCCAACCTGGGGCAGGGCTGAATGCTGCCCTCGAGACAGCGGCAATCCTTGGCAGGGTGGGGTCCGCCTTTTTCTAACACACATACCCGCGCGTACTGACGCCAAGCTCTGCTGTCCATGATGAGGCTGCACTCTCGATAAACAGAGTGCCAAACAGCAAAGAACTTACTCAGATGGAACAGTAGTGCCGTGCAGGTGCTTGAGGAGACAGAGGGAAGGACCTGGCAGAATCGCGTGGCGGAGTACAACCGTGTGTGCGCAAGCCCGACAGGATGCGCTGCGGCACTTCGACACCATCTCCCACTCGCATCTGGGGCGGTAAGCTGGTATTTCACGGTGTGAAAGCCCGCTGACACATAGGTTGCATGCAACCTCATCTCCAGCGGCTGCAGCACCTTGGGCTGCTGTGCGGTGCTGCCATCTGAGAAGACAAATCGGCTTGCCCTTCCGATGCCGACAACAGGTTGGCAGGCAGGCTGCAGGCAGCAGGAAGTCCTTCTGGGACGTCAACTGGGCGTTACCTCGGCACCGCGACCAACATCCTGGTGTCCGGCACGCTGAACAGGCTGCTGCCCAGAGTGTGGGCTGCCCCCGCCATGTGGGGGTACTCCTGCCAGTGGAAGGCCACAGGAGACGAGTAGCATGTGTGGTGCCTCGCATGATCTTGCACCAGTGATACTGACCAGCCCCAAGCTCTTCAATATTTCGTTGTCTCTGATCGCAGACCGGATTCACGCAAGAGGCTACCAGATACAGGCAAGCACTACCCAGGGGACCACCTCGGTGTTAGTTGTCAGAATGTGGAGAGCATGCATGCAGACCTGCTGGCACCACCTTGCAAATCTCAGTTGTTGTGCCACTTCGTCACACTGCCATACTTGCAGCCACATACTGGTGCCGGCGGCGGGACCTGGGCATCCTGGAACTGTGCCGCCACTGCAGCCATCGCCCTTTGCATCAGGGTTATGGCATCGATGGTTTGGCGCATGAGCAGTGGGCCAGTGGAGGCAACATCTTGCGTTCAGCTGCAGCGTAGCAGTCCTGGGCTGGGCATGGGTCTTCGTGCCAGCGGCAAGCATCAGGGGCTCCATCAACTTCGTTCGTGCAGTCAGGCTGGCTGAAGGTCTGTCCTAGTCGGTGGGCACGCAGCAGCAGCTTGTAGGTCTTGGAATCAGGCAGGGGACTGCCGCTGGTGTGTGCATTTTGAGATGGCGGTCAGAGCGACAGTCCTGAGAGGACTTGGCCTGGACATTTGCAGACACGAGTATTTCATTGTTGCAGCATCGCTCTGATGCAAGAAGTGGTGGAGGGGGGCCGTAATCAGCAGGCATGCAGCAGCCTTTGCCGCCGTGGGCAGGCACACTAAACCTTGATGCCTGCCTTGTGGGGTTATCACCGCCTGGTTCATAAAGGGGTTGCCAGGCAAACATTTGCTGTCTTCTGCTATCCTGTGCGTGATTGTTTTCCTCCAAATGGCTGAGCCTGCCGCAAACATCATGCATGGCGGCTGCACACACTAAACTTTGCGCAGTACTCTCTATACTTAGTTGCATGGTGTAGTGGTTATGCTCAGTGCGCCTAGGCGCGTCGGTGCATTACTCGTAGTTGTAGATGTTGTTGCTGGAACAAGGTGCCTCATACAGGTTGGCATGCAGCAGTCACCTTTGTGCGACCAGTTGGCGACTGCCTGTTGTGCCTGACTCGCCTGTATGGCAAGGCAGTTAGCTCCCACTTCCCGAGGGCTCATTGGCACGAAGCGAAGGGAGCCTCGATCAATGATTGAAGGCAATCTCGGTGCGTACGACGACTGGAGTCGCATCGAATGTCCGCGCAGCAGGACTTCACTTGTGGTTGGCAACTGCTATGTCGATGTCATACCGTCCCCCAGCGTCCATGCAAAGTATAGAGTGAGCTGCGCAAGCCATCGAGGTTGATTTTT
>JAQNDB010007886.1:0-11584 GCA_029204045.2 Tillandsia leiboldiana | reverse complement strand
AGAGAGAGAGAGAGATACTGTGCTTTTAAAAGGTACAAGCACCGGGTGCTTATAAGTTTTTTACTGTTAGATCTAACCCTTAACTAATTTCCTTAAATCATATTATTCCACCAACCCACTTACTAAACCGTACGGAACCACTATCATCCTAACGGTACAACCTTTCATCCAAGGGTTTTTTGGGGTTGAAATGTTGCGCTGACTGTTGATCAGGTGCGGTCCGCGTTCGACCCTCAAGTTGACCCTCTGAGTGTGATGGGCCACGTGCCAAAAGGGATCAAGTGATCGGGCCGAGGAAGGATCTGCTCGGCCGGGTTCTTCTCAATCAAACTCTCACGGAGTTCGGCCTACAAAAGCCGAACTGGGATTTGGAGACAAGGAATTTGATACGGGCGAATAGCTGATTTAGAATTATATTGCTTGGAGATGGGTTACAGGGAACAGTTACATTTAAGACTACTTCGAGGAAAGCGGTAAGAAAAACAGTAGATGCGGGTATGAAAGGCTAGCTAGGAAAGCAGTAAGGAAAGCGGTAAACTTAGTCTAGGCGATAATCCTCTTGTTGACCGCTTCTTCTATCGGTTGATGCCTTTAGCCGATGGCGTATGTTGCGTGCTGCTCGCTTACGTGACTGAGGCCGGTCCTAGTCAAGACGCGGGTCCCTCTTCGTTGACTCATTCTTCTATCAGCTGATATCTTTAGACGAAGGTATACGTCACGTATCACTTTCTCAAGTGACGAAAATTTTGGTCTCAACAGCAGCGTATTCCACGTGGCGACAATTTTGGAATCACCAGGGTTAAAAACCTACAAGCACCAATGACTATAAGCATGTGATAACCGCGGTTTTATCTTACCTTTCCGGGCTTCCTATTAATTTTATTGAACCGTTCTGCTGACAATAGGGGTCCGAGTGTAACTTTTCCTTGTTTTCTGGACAGATGATCGGGGCTCGCGGGTATTTTTGGTTAATAAAGCTCGCGAAACGGAGACCGGCGGTGCGATCGGTTTTGGATTCCGACCCCCGGATCTCCCAGAATAAATTCCGGAAGTTGGTACCGCAGCCCAGGGTGACATACACAATTACCGGGGGCAGACCGAACTCTGGTCCGCAATCAGATCGATTCTGGTCGATCAGTTGAGGTATGGGATTTAAACACCCTTTTCCCAGCGCTCGAGTGGTTAATCTTAATTTGGGGTCCAAAATCCACTACGCCCAAACGACCTAATAGTCGGCCTTGGGAATTAGGTTTTCTTTATACCTCGCCTCCCCTCACCTTGGCGTACGATATCCGAGCTGTGGACGAGGAGCGGTTCCCCAAAACCCTCGCCCTTTCCATCGGCCGGCGTGGAAGAGAAGAGATTGATCGCCCTCCCCGCAAAGATCCGACAAACGCTACAAGGACTATCCCTCTCCTTCGCCCGGTACCGACGAAAACAAGGTGAGCCATGCTTTCATTTTTCCTTTCCTTGTCATTTCTCGTTACGAACGAGGGGGAGGGGGGGCTTTCTTGATTCGTCGGAGAGGGAAGGAGAGGGGCGAGCCACCGCGCATGCGGGGGCACCGCGCGGGGCAGCCCGCGCATGCGGGGGCGCCGCGCGGGCAGCCCGCGCATGCGGGGGCGCCGCGCAGGGCACCCGCATGCGGGGCACCGCGCGGGGCAGCCCGCGCATGCGGGGGCACCGCGCGGGCAGCCCGCGCATGCGGGGCCCCGCGCGGGGCAGCCCGCGCACGCGAGGGCACCGCGCGGGGCCCGCCCGCGCATACGGGGCCGCCGCGCGGGCCGCACGGCAGCGCGGGGGGTTTGGTCGCTGCCGTCAGAGGCCGGTTGGCGTTGGGGCCTTCCTTTACTTCGCGTTTAAAAGTTCTTGATCTCCCCGCCCGGGGATCCCGTTTTTGCAGCTTCGGGGAGCGCGCCGGGACACGGGGAGCCGAGCGTGGTTTTCTACTAGCGACAGGTGGGTTGAATGTGTTAATTAGCATCAATTTCCGACGACCGTTTATTCTAGATATTACATGTGATCGTTTCACTTTACCTGCCGCCTATTATCGTATCTTAGATGCTACATGTAATCGCCGCACTTTAGTAGTTAGGTGTATTATGCTCCTGATGTTACATGTTGTTGCTTTATCTTCGATTATACTTGTTAGTAGAGTACCTTGATTACACATGTTATTATCTTACCCTTGTTCATGCATTGTGGCTACTGTGCTCGAGGCTGCAACACGCGCACCCGCGGTTTGGCCACCGCGAAGGGTGCGCTTTTTCGGAAAAGTGGTCTATGACCCGTGTATACCCACGAGGTGACATAGTGGGGCCCCTTATTAGTTGTGGGGTTTGAGGCGCCGAGGTGCGAGCGTTGCGACCCGTCGGTTTAGTTGTCCGACGTGGTCGAGTTTCTGCAGGTACGGTATGGGCCGTCGGTTTAGTTGTCCGACGTGGCCGGGTATTACAGGATACAGGTGTACAGGTTACCTCTCCACCTTGAGAGGGTGGTTGCTCCGGTTGTCTTCACGGTTTGTTTTATTATATTTTCCTGCTCTACTATTTTTACGTCACTAACTTCCCACTTCGTGACAGGGTTCGGTTGGGGGGAGAGGTAGGTGGCGGTGAGGACGGGACAGGAGCAGCTGGGTCGCTGGGGACCCTGGACTGTATTTGTTCTTTCATTCTTGCATTTCATTTACATTGTAGTTATGTGAGGGGTTCTCGATACCCTCGTGGGGTCGGCGTGGATGTCGGTATGGGTTGAATTTAGTTACCCTCTTATACGTTACTCTTCCTTTTATTTCTGTTGGCCATTTGAAAACGAAAAGGGCAAAAGCCAAAGAAAAGATTGCGAAAACCATTTTTTTTAAAATCTAAGTGTCGTGTGGGCATTGGTTTCAAAACCCTGTGGCTTTATGGATTGCGAAAGGGATTTCAAAACTTGGGTGTCAGGTGGGCACCGTTTTCAAAACCTTGTGGATTTATGCTGATTTCGAAACTCGCTTTCAAACGTAGCGCCGGGTAGGCGCTCTTTTAAAAACTGTGGATTTATCCTTTTCAAATTGATCGGCCATACGTTTTAAATAGATTAGAATGCTGGTTGTATGTTAATAATTATTGTGATTGAATGGTTGTGTATGTTTGGAACATGTACTGATCGCCACGCCGTGCATATACAGGGGAGACTCTGTCCGTTTACAGAGTGATCCTGTATGTGTGGCGGGTCTGGGCATGCGCCGGGGAAGAGGGGTGCTCTTTTACAAAAAAAAAATTAGTACGTCAAATGTTCGACTTTTGTGAATCGTTTCCGCTAAAACAAACCCCCGGGGCGTGACAGATTAAATGGTATCAGAGACCTTCTTTCAATCACAACAGTTAGTGCCGACATCCGTGGGAACACCTCGCTTGCCTACACACGAATGAAATGGGTAGGGCATAGGACTGTAGAACGTGAGTGACCGAGGGGGGAAAATGTCGAGTCCTTTCTCTCACCTTATGGTTGTTGTTGGTAAGGTAGTCTAAAGTTGACTCTTGTGATGTATGACAGACATGGCCCGTACTAGATCATCGGCCGGAGACACAGAGGCAGACGCGACGACGTCGACGGCCGCGGAGAACCAACTCCTGCGGCAACAATTGCGGGAGATGGCGGGGAATCTGGCCAACCTCACCGAGCACGTGCGTCAGTTGACGCAACGGCAGCAGGCCGCGACGGTGACGGTCGCCCCGGTTTCCCCACAGGGGCCGACAGCACCGGCCGCGGCGCCACCGACAGTGCCACCGCCGGCGGCGGCGACGGGACCGGCGCCGGGGACAGCCAGCAGGGTTACTCTGGAGGAGACTGTAGTCACACCTGCCCCTACCGTGGTTGCCGCCGCCGTGAGGGAGGGGACGGTTGCGATGACCGAACGGGATCGGGTGCGGGCCAACCTGAAAGACTTCAAGAAATACGACCCACCCACATTCGAAGGGGATACGACCGACCCATGGGTCGTCGAGAAATGGGTGGGGTCGATGGAGAAACTTTTCGAAGACCTACTCATGGAGGATGACGAGCGGGTTCCCCTAGCCGTCCACTACTTGGAGGGGAACGCCCGCTTGTGGTGGAAGACGGTACGCCCCGATCCTGCTAAGGGTACCGCGCTTCCGTCCTGGACAACCTTCAAACAGGAGCTGTTCGGGGCCTTCTTCACCAACAGTGTCAAGAAGAAGTTGGAGGACGACCTGAACCACATCCAGCAGGGGAACCGGACGATCATGGAGTATCAGCGGGAGTTCGTCCGGCTAGTAAACTGCGTCCCGTTCGTCATAAGGGACGAGGCTCACAAGGCGCAACTCTTTGTGGATGGCTTGCGGAGCAATATCTTCGAGGTGGTGCAAGCAGCCGAACTGCACACCTTCCAGAAAGTGGTTGATAGAGCCACTACGGTGGAGCGGGGTTTTGCGGTCACCCGCGCCAGAAGGGAGAACTCGACGCGGCTAGAGGACCGGAAGCGGCAACAGCAGAACTCGGGGGGAGGCTCTTGGAGTGGGGGCGGAGCCCCCAAACGGTGGAGACCGCAGGCGGGGTCCCAGAGCGCGCCAGCAGGAGGGCCGAGGCTGGGGAATAGGCCGTGCGTCATATGCGGGGGAGGGCACATTCCGGGGGAGTGCCCCCAAAGAGGCGACCACTGCTTCAGGTGCGGCAAACGGGGGCACTTCCGCCGCAACTGCCCCTTAGGCGGGGGATCTGCGTCCTCTGCAGCTTCTACGCCCACGCCACAGCCCTCAGGGCGGGGGAAAGCTCCTATGGCGTCGACGTCTAAACCCCCTGCACCACGGCGCGAGGAGGACAGGCAGCCACAACCAGGCGGGAGAGTCTTCTCAATGACCCGCCAAGAGGCAGATCCGCCGGAGGACGCACTTGCAGGTACTACTTCCGTTTCAAATTCCCATGCTAGAACTCTTTTCGACACCGGAGCAACACACTCTTTCATTTCCCGTGACTTCGTGTTTCTGTATGGTCTCGAGGAGACACCCCTCCAAAATTTCTTGACGGTGCAAACGGCGGGAGGGACCTTGGAGGCGGTCAGCGTGGTGACCGCCTGCCCGATTAAGCTAGGGCGGCTGGCATGTCCTTGGGATTTGGTGGTAATCCCCCTGAAGGAGTACGACGTGGTGCTGGGCATGAACTGGCTCACGAGGTACCAGGCGCTCATCGATTGCGACAAGCGACAGCTGCGTTTACAAGAACCGGGTTTTCCTGAGCATGTGTACATGATGGGCAAGAGCATCTCCTTCCCGGCGATTATTTCAGCGGCACGGGCCAGAAGACTGGTGGAGGGTGGTTGCGTGGCCTATTTAGCATCGGTGGATTTGGCCACCCGACCCCCGACGACGCCTGCCGATATCCCAGTGGTGAGGGACTTCCCCGACGTTTTTCCCACGGAACTGCCTGGGATGCCCCCTGAACGGGAGGTGGGGTTCCCTATCGAACTACTACCGGGCACGCAGCCTATTACGAAGGCGCCTTACCGAATGGCCTTCGCAGAGCTAAAGGAGCTTAAAGCACAACTGGAAGACCTCTTGGATAAGGGGTTCATAAGACCGAGTGTATCACCCTGGGGCGCCCTGGTACTCTTTGTGCGGAAGAAAGACGGAAGCCTGCGTCTCTGCATCGATTACAGAGGAATAAACAAAGTCACAGTGAAGAATAAGTACCCCCTGCCCAGAATAGACGACCTCTTCGACCAGCTGAGAGGGGCGACGGTCTTCTCCAAAATCGATCTGCAATCGGCTACCACCAACTCCGGGTTCGGGACGAGGACATCCCGAAGACCGCTTTCCGGACCCGGTATGGCCACTACGAGTTCACGGTCATGCCCTTCGGACTCACGAACGCCCCCGCAGTCTTCATGGACATGATGAACCGGATCTTCAGACCCTTCCTGGATCGGTTCGTGGTGGTTTTCATCGACGACATCCTGATTTACTCCACTACCGACGGGGAGCACGAGGACCATCTGCGAACGATCCTCCAAACTCTCAGAGAGCAGGAGCTGTTCGCTAAACTCAAGAAGTGTGAGTTCTGGCTGCGCGAAGTCGGTTTCCTAGGACATGTGATCTCGGCACAGGGAATTGCCGTGGACCCCAAGAAGGTGGAATCTGTGGTCGACTGGCAGCCGCCGACGACGGTGACAGAGGTCCGCAGTTTCCTAGGGTTGGCAGGATATTACAGACGGTTCGTAGAGGGTTTCGCGAAGATTGCTACCCCCTTAAATCGGTTAACCAGAAAAGGGGAGAAGTTCATATGGACGGCCAAATGCCAGGAGAGCTTTGAGGAACTCAAGAGGAGGTTAACCAGGGCACCGATACTTGTGCTGCCGACACCCGGAGAGGATTATGAAGTGTACTGCGACGCATCGAGGATCGGTCTGGGTGGTGTCCTGATGCAACAGGGGAAAGTGATTGCATACGCGTCCAGGCAACTGAAGGATTACGAAAAGAACTACCCGATACACGACTTATAACTGGCCGCAGTAGTCTTCGTTTTAAAACTGTGGAGGCACTATCTCTTCAGAGTCCACTGTAACGTCTTCTCGGATCATCAAAGTCTTAAGTACATCTTTACCCAAAAAGAATTAAACTTGCGGCAGAGACGATGGCTAGAGCTGTTGAAAGATTACGACTTGACGATTCAATACCATCCCGGGAAGGCAAACGTGGTGGCCGATGCATTGAGCAGGAAAGGGCATCAGGAAGGGGCGTCTGGGAGCGCGATAACGGAGCAGAACCACTTGATCGCGGAGTTCGCACGAATGCAGATGGAGGTGGTGCCAGCAGGCACGGTTATGCGACTCCTAACCTTGGTGGTCAGGCCGACATTACTTGAGAAGATCCAGGAGGGACAGCAGACCGACCCACATTTACAGCGCATACGAGACAAGATTCCCCTGGACCAAGAGAGCGAGTTTGCAGTGGAGAGCGACGGCACCCTACGGTTCCGCGGACGTATCTGCGTGCCGGAGTCGTCGGAGTTAAAGGAGGAAATCTTGACAGAAGCTCACCGGGCCCCTTATGCGGCACATCCAGGGGGCACGAAGATGTACAGGGACCTCAAGCAGACCTACTGGTGGCCCAACATGAAGGGGGACGTCACCCGACACGTAGCTCACTGCCTAGTGTGCCAACAGATAAAGGCCGAGCACCAGCGACCAGCAGGGAAGCTACAGCCGCTACCTGTGCCGGAGTGGAAGTGGGATCAGATCACCATGGACTTTGTCACGGGTTTTCCGCGCTCTCAGCAGGGTCACGACGCGATTTGGGTCGTAGTCGACCGGTTGACCAAGTCAGCACACTTTCTGCCAATCCATACGACCTGGACCCGAGAACGGTTAGCTCAAGCTTACATTAGCGAGATCGTGAGACTACATGGAGTGCCGGCATCGATCACCTCGGACAGAGACACGCGCTTTGTCTCGAAGTTTTGGCAGAGCCTTCAGCGGGCCTTGGGGACCAAACTACAGTTCAGCACAGCATTCCACCCACAGACGGACGGACAGTCGGAGCGCGTGATACAAACCCTCGAAGACCTACTTCGCGCCTGTGTGCTAGATTGGGGAATCGGATGGTCACGCTACCTACCTCTCGTGGAATTCGCCTACAACAACAGCTACCAGGCCAGCATCCAGATGGCGCCCTACGAAGCCTTATATGGAAGGCGCTGCCGATCCCCGATTTGTTGGGACGATCTGGGAGAACGGAAGTTCTTGGGACCCGATCTAGTGGAGGAAACGGAAGAGAAGGTACGCCTTATCAGACAGCGCCTGCTGACCGCCCAGAGTCGCCAGAAGAGCTATGCGGACCAAAGGCGCCGCGACCTGGAATTCCAAGTGGGAGAGCATGTTTTCTTGCGGGTCTCGCCGTCCAGAGGAGTCAAGCGGTTCGGGCTAAAAGGGAAACTGAGCCCACGGTTTGTAGGGCCCTTCGAGATTTTGGAACGCATCGGCCCAGTGGCGTACCGCCTTGCCCTACCACCGAACCTCGACCGAGTCCACGACGTCTTCCACGTTTCGATGCTCCGTAAATACCTCTCCGATCCATCACATATCCTGGATGTCGCTATGCTCGACCTTAAAGAGGACCTAAGCTTCGAGGAAACCCCCGTGAGAATCCTAGCAAGGGAAAGCAAATCACTGCGAAATCGAACCATCCCCTACGTGAAGGTACTCTGGAGCAACCACGAGGAGCGAGAAGCAACCTGGGAGCTAGAATCTAAAATGAGGGAGAACTACCCGAACCTGTTCACCACCTTCCGGGTTTGAGTTTCGAGGACGAAACTCGTTTTTAGAGGTGAGTGGTGTGATAACCGCGGTTTTATCTTACCTTTCCGGGCTTCCTATTAATTTTATTAAACCGTTCTGCTGACAATAGGGGTCCGAGGGTAACTTTTCCTTGTTTTCTGGATAGATGATCGGGGCTCGCGGGTATTTTTGGTTAATAAAGCTCGCGAAACGGAGACCGGCGGTGCGATCGGTTTTGGATTCCGACCCCTGAATCTCCCAGAATAAATTTCGGAAGTTGGTAACGCAGCCCAGGTGACATACACAATTACTGGGGGCAGACCGAACTCTGGTCCGCAATCAGATCGATTCTGGTCGATCAGTTGAGGTATGGGATTTAAACACCCCTTTTCCCAGTCGCTCGAGTGGTTAATCTTAATTTGGGGTCCAAAATCCACTACGCCCAAACGACTAAATAGTCGGCCTTGGGAATTAGGTTTTCTTTATACCTCGCCTCCCCTCACCTTGGCGTACGATATCCGAGCGTGGACGAGGAGCGGTTCCCCAAAACCCTCGCCCTTTCCATCGGCCGGCGTGGAAGAGAAGAGATTGATCGCCTCCCCGCAAAGATCCGACAAACGCTACAAGGACGATCCCTCTCCTTCGCCCGGTACCGACGAAAACAAGGTGAGCCATGCTTTCATTTTTCTTTCCTTCTCATTTCTCGTTACGAACGAGGGGGAGGGGGGCTTTCTTGATTCGTCGGAGAGGGAAGGAGAGGGGCGAGCCACCGCGCATGCGGGGGCACCGCGCGGGGCAGCCCGCGCATGCGGGGGCGCCGCGCGGGGCACCCGCATGCGGGGCGCCGCGCGGGGCAGCCCGCGCATGCGGGGGCGCCGCGCGGGGCAGCCCGCGCATGCGGGGCCCCGCGCGGTGCAGCCCGCGCATGCGGGGCCCCGCGCGGTGCAGCCCGCGCACGCGAGGGCACCGCGCGGGGCCGCCCGCGCATACGGGGGCGCCGCGCGGGCAGCACGGCAGTGCGGGGGGTTTGGTCGTTGCCGTCAGAGGCCGGTTGGCGTTGGGGCCTTCCTTTACTTCGCGTTTAAAAGTTCTTGATCTCCCCGCCCGGGGATCCCGTTTTTGCAGCTTCGGGGAGCGCGCCGGGACACGGGGAGCCGAGCGTGGTTTTCTACTAGCGACAGGTGGGTTGAATGTGTTAATTAGCATCAATTTCCGACGACCGTTTATTCTAGATATTACATGTGATCGTTTCACTTTACCTTCCGCCTATTATCGTATCTTAGATGCTACATGTAATCGCCGCACTTTAGTAGTTAGGTGTATTATGCTCCTGATGTTACATGTTGTTGCTTTATCTTCGATTATACTTGTTAGTAGAGTACCTTGATTACACATGTTATTATCTTACCCTTGTTCATGCATTGTGGCTACTGTGCTCGAGGCTGCAACACGCGCACCCGCGGTTTGGCCACCGCGAAGGGTGCGCTTTTCCGGAAAAGTGGTCTATGACCGGTGTATACCCACGAGGTGACGTAGTGGGGCCCCTTATTAATTGTGGGGTTTGAGGCGCCGAGGTGCGAGCGTTGCGACCCGTCGGTTTAGTTGTCCGACGTGGTCGAGTTTCTGCAGGTACGGTATGGGCCGTCGGTTTAGTTGTCCGACGTGGCCGGGTATTACAGGATACAGGTGTACAGGTTACCTCTCCACCTTGAGAGGGTGGTTGCTCCGGTTGTCTTCACGGTTTGTTTTATTATATTTTCCTGCTCTACTATTTTTACGTCACTAACTTCCCACTTCGTGACAGGGTTCGGTCGGGGGGAGAGGTAGGCGGCGGTGAGGACGGGACAGGAGCAGCTGGGTCGCTGGGGACCCTGGACTGTATTTGTTCTTTCATTCTTGCATTTCATTTACATTGTAGTTATGTGAGGGGTTCTCGATACCCTCGTGGGGTCGGCGTGGATGTCGGTATGGGTTGCATTTAGTTACCCTCTTATACGTTACTCTTCCTTTATTTCTGTTGGCCATTTGAAAACGAAAAAGGCAAAAGCCAAGAAAAGATTGCGAAAACCATTTTTTTAAAAATCTAAGTGTCGTGTGGGCACTGGTTTCAAAACCCTGTGGCTTTATGGATTACGAAAGGGATTTCAAAACTTGGGTGTCGGGTGGGCACCGTTTTCAAAACCTTGTGGATTTATGCTGATTTCGAAACTCGCTTTCAACGTAGCGCCGGGTAGGCGCTCGTTTAAAAACTGTGGATTTATCCTTTCCAAATTGATCGGCCATACGTTTTAAATAGATTAGAATGCTGGTTGTATGTTAATAATTGTTGTGATTGAATGGTTGTGTATGTTTGGAACATGTACTGATTGCCACGCCGTGCATATACAGGGGAGACTCTGTCCGTTTACAGAGTGATCCTGTATGTGTGGCGGGTCTGGGCATGCGCCGGGGAAGAGGGGTGCTCTTTTACAAAAAAAAAATTAGTACGTCAAATGTTCGACTTTTGTGAATCGTTTCCGCTAAAACAAACCCCCGGGGCGTGACAAAGCACTAAGTGCTTGGCACTTTTAAAAAGCACAGTAAACGACCTCTCTCTCTCTCCCTCTCTCCCTCTCTCTCTCTCTCTCTCTCTCTATATATATATATATATATATATATATATATATATATATAGCGTAGGGCTACTATACCTTTCTGAGTATAAACCCATTTGTACTCATAACTTTTCCGACCTTAAATGAAGGGATTTACGGTTAGGATGATAGTGGCCCCCTAGTATTTAGTGGGTTGTTGGTAAAATAGTATAAATCCTAGGAACTACTATAATTCTAACCACACATTCCTTCATCCAAGGGCCGAAAACTTATGAGTACGAAAAGGTTTTACTTATAAGAGTATAGTAACCAGATATAGTTCGGCTACTATGCTATCGATAGCACCAAGTGTTTGGTGCTATCAAGTTTTCCGCCGTTAGATCTAATCCTTTGATTATCTTCATCTCTTAGATCATACTATTTTTCCAACCACCCACTAAACTTTAGGGGCCCACTATCATCCTAACCGCACATAACTTCATCCAAGGGTTAAAACTTAATAGCACCAATGACTTGGTGCTACCAAGTTTTCGCAGGTTAGATCTACCCATTTAATCATTTTCACCCACTAGATAATACTATTTTCCCACTACCCACTAAACCCTACGGGGCCACTATCATCCTAAGCCGCACATCTCTTAATTCAAGAGCTAAAAACTTATAGCACTAATGCCTTGTTGCTAGCGATAGCATAGTACCCTAGTTATATATATATATA
>JAQNDB010007885.1:0-11588 GCA_029204045.2 Tillandsia leiboldiana | reverse complement strand
ATCAAAATGGTTATTCACTTATTTCGGCGCCAAAAATACTGTTCACCGGACACACGATAACTACGGCCGCCGGAAAATACTGTTCCGGCGACCGGCGGCAGGCGAGCGAGCGGCGGCGACGGCGGAGAACAGAGGTGCAGCGGCGGAGCAGGGCCGCGGGCAGCCGCGGCAGGCGCGGGCTCGGGCGCGGCAGGAGCGAAGGCGGGTGGTCCACAGAATAGTCGTGCACCGGGTGCAGGGAAGGTTTGACGTTGCCACGTGGCAGCTCCTCATTGGTCGGGCGGCGTCAAGGAGGGCGGCCTGTCTGGGGACACGTGGCAGCTTCTGGTTGGCCGACACTTTCCGGAAGACCCGGCGCGTAGACCGGGGGCGCGGACCACGTGAACCGCGTGGTGACACGTGGCGTGTCCCTATTGGCGGTGCAGTGCACGCGCCACGTGCTCGAGGCACGTGGAAACACGTGGGCGGCTGGGACACGTGGCGGCGCACGATTTGGCGGGCGCCGCTGTCCGATGTTTGGCGGACACGTGTCGCGCCCGGGCTCTTCCGGGCGCGCACAGTGATCGCAAATTGGGCGCACTGGTAGCAGCCCAATTTTTCCGGGCGCCCGATTCTTGGGACACAGTGGGTATTTTGGCATTTGTTTTCTGGGCCTATAAATACAGCTCCACTTTCCTCCCTTTGTGTTCTTTTTCCGAGCTTTAGAGAGAGAATCTCAGGGTGTGGCCTTAAGAAGACTTCTTCCTCTCTCTATCCTCCATCTCTCTAGGAAGTTTTGGAATTTTTGGAGTTGCCGACAGCGAGTTATCTGCGACGCGGCGCGCTTCGACGTTTCCTTTTTCTCGGCCCATTTCCGTCGCAGTTCAGTCAGAATTTTCCTGTGCACAAACCAGGAGGAATTTTTGGACGATTTCTTCGACAGCGTGTTCCTGAGAGGTAAGGCTTCGATTTCCGTGTTGATTGTTTCACTTTATTTTGGGTTTTTGGCATGGTTCCCGAGGCATCTCTTGACCCCATTTTCTGTGATGGATTTCCTGGACAGCATGGGCTTGTTGATTTTATATCCTGGCATAGGAACATCGGATCGAGGCGTTTAAAGAGTCGATTTTGATCTACTCGTCGCAAGGAACGTCCCCGTATTTTTATTGGATTTTTCTGAATTTCCCGAAAGTGAGAAATCACTGTTTCTCCAGAGTTAAGTGCTACAGTTTTTTTGGGGGGATTCTTTAGGGATGGTTACCTTGTCGAATTTATATCTTGACCTGCAGAACTCAGATTTGGACGTGCAGGTACTCGTTTCGAAGGTATCGATACGAGGATCGCTGTGATATTTTTAATGGAATTTTCTGGTCATTTACAGCAGGTGAAATAAGGGCATCTTTGGGATTGAGTTCTGTATGTGGTTGCGGGGGTAGTTTTGAGATTTATGGACTTTATGTTGTACCCAGGAGAGTTGCGGGTATTACTGGACCCCTTGGAGTAGGAGATTTGGATTTCCTGGTACTTTCAGCTGTGGGATTTGGACATCAGCTCTTCAGGTGGTAGTTGTTGCTTACCTCTTACCGTGATTTACTCACTAAGTTTATTTAGAGGATTCCCGTTTGGACTTATTGATTGATTACCATGCATGATTGAATGATATAAACGCGAGCCTATCATTTGAGATTAATTATGTGGATATAGCATGTTGGAAATATTACTGGGATAATATTGTTGTTGGAACATGATCATTGAGATATTTTAATAGTGATAATTAACATGCCGTGTAGCACATAGATTTTATGAAAGTTGGTTAAATGGATTAAGTATTGGGACATGATGACATATCTATGTGCGGGTACCACTTTGAGATTTGGTTATGGGACCAGGGATTATATACATGTGTAGTTTAACTATGATTTTAGCATGATGGTTATATTTATGCGGAGCTATTAATTAATACACATGTGGAGTTACTGTTTGATACTCTCTTTTATCTTTCTCGAGGACTTTGATGCTTGCATGGACATCTAGATAGGCCACTATTTATTGCTACACTATCATATTGGGATTTGACTTAGGAGAAACCATGATTGTTTTCTTTCTCCTTCTCATTTTGACTTTTGATTCATATTGCTCGGGTTCGAGCAGGGGTTTTGGGATAGTGTAGTCGGGACTTTGGAGTCTGGGACAGGTCGTACTTGATTATGGATTGTGGGGCATTGTGGTAACCGCGGATATTAGGCGGTTGACCAGATATTGGTTATTTCATCAGATTGTGGACTTGTGGGGTATTGCGGTAACCGCGGACATTAGGCGGTTGACCGAATGTTTACCTTTGCATCAGATTGGGGTTTTCTTTAGTGGAGGGGTTTTCCACTTTGATCATAGTCATGATCCAGTCCTGCTTTTATGATACTTATGACATGGTTACTTTCCTCGTGTGGGTAGCTCCCCTCGAGTGCCACTTCGAAGCGTGCGGGGTACCAAGTGGGTACCGGACGGCATTGACTCATTGCTACCACTTTGGTGCGGATCAGGTTGCACGATGATGATAGTGGCAGCAGGCGGTACCAGTTTTTACTGATGGCTAGATTGGGTTTATTTGGACAGATGCGGTTACTGATGCATACTTACAGTCATTCATTTGGCACTGCATTTAGAGGCATACTAGTGGTAGTTCCTTCTTATCTGTAGTTTTATAGCTTACCACTTTCTACATTCTTTGCCTCTGGTAGACTTAGTGGGTACGTCGGAGTAGTTGAGGCTTTACCCACAGGGGGAGGCTACTGGTTTACTAGTGGTTCTCACCCCCACTGTTGTTTTTCTCTCTTTCTTTTCCTTGTTTTGCAGAGTCTTCTGCGGGAGCTGCGGGGCCATCGGCAGCTGATCGAGGTGAGGGGATCGCTGAGTAGATAGATCTCCTGTGAGGCTGTGAGTTGCTGTTAGACAGATATTGTACCCCTTTTTACTCAGACTTTAGTAGTTCACTTTTATTTTGTGGTCTGGCTTTGGCCAGCTGGGTGTATTATTTTGGTGAGCTGGGAGTTTATTGTATTTTTACAGTTTTTATTTCTTTTACAGTCTGAGATATTATGTAGTTCTTTTAGTTCAGCTCTGTATTATGCTCTTTATTGTACATTTATATCTGAGCAGGTTACCGACGCTTCGTGTACATGGGAAATTCCGTGTGCCGGCGATCTGTTGGCGAGCCCGGGTTCTGGTTTCCACCCGGGGCGTGACAGATTAAGTTGGTATCAGAGCTTAGGGATAGGTCAGTTGGACTTAGAAAACCCTAGTCTTATGTTGGACCCTAGGATGATAGGGCGTGAGAGACGTGATGTTTTTGGCGAAAGTCGGTGATTGGGTTATTTGACTCTTCCGATGAGGGAAAGGGATCGACATATCTTGTTTCTGTGAACGGTTATGTTGCTCCAGACAACATAAAGCTACAGAAATAGGGGATGTCTTTGACTTTTGCTAGATTGGGTCGTGCGTGGTTACGTCCTGATTTGTGTTTTCTGTTGGCAGGATGCCTCCCCGACGTCGGATTACTACTCGGGTACCCTTACACCCCCTGAGGAGCCGGAGTGTAGAAACCTAGAATTTAAAAGTCTCAGTTTGCTTTTAAATATTTAAAATTTGTCATTTTGGCAAAAGTGGAGTGTTAGTGGGCCAATAGTGGGCCCAGAAATATCGACTTTTGATCGGGGTCTGATCTGGAAAATCCGATATCACCATTGCGATCGTCTCGTCGAAACATAGAAGTTTCATATTCATATATTTTCGATCCGACGGTCGGATCTTCCAGAAATCAGAAATCAAAAAGTGGGTCCCGCGACTTAAGTGAATAGTAACCTTTGAATTTTTAACCCCTTGTGATCATGAATGGTCGAACCACTATCTAGAACTTTAACATAGGAGTATGAGTAATGGATCCTAGCTAATTTCGACGTTCTGAGCGCAATGGCACTGACGGATTTCGCGTTTGGCGACCCGTGTGCATCGAAGTGCGTGCGTCGGTTTGCGACATACAGAACAAGATGGCCCGAGATTTCATACGAGCACCAAATCAAACAAATGACTAGCCTATTTTGAAGGTCTCGACGAGCCGGACGTCGTGGCGAAGTCCATTTTCAGTTTTCGGCAACTCGAGTGCCTCGAAAAGCGTGAAATACATTGAAAAAGTGGGTATTTTTGAAGAAACCCTAATCTTTTATGTACCAAAAATTATGAGGCTTATAAGTTGGGGTGCTGGGTGCATTTGTCACCTACAGGGGGACCTTAGAGTTTTAGGATCTTTGTGTAGGGGGTTTTGTGCAAATGTGCATTTAAACACTTGTATACACGTGTGGAGTGTACCCTGCCTCTTCCCCTTCGTAACTGAAGCTCCACCAGCTCTCCAGCTCGCAACCGCCGCGGCCCTTCAGTTGCCGAAACGGTCGGCCGCTCGGGTCGCCGGAGTTAAAGGTTAGAAACCTATATTGGAGTTTTCCTTAAGTGCGTGAAGGAGAGATCAACCAGAGCTTTTAGATTTAGCCAACCTTCATCTGAGAGCTTCATAGAGAGGCCGCAACCGAGCCCTGATGTACCCGACCCCAGCCGCCGCCGAGCGCCGCCGCAGCCACCTTCCTCTTTCTTCCCTTCTCCGACGAGGTGCGAAGTTGGACGGGACCTCTTCAAAGTTGGATTGGGAGGTGTCTGAGGAGTTCCTGGTGCTTGGAGGACCCTGCTGGAGCAAGCCTGGCCGCGCGTAGTGAGGGAACCAAGAATCCGGCTTCCTCCTTCTTCCCCGAGCTCGGCTAAGGTGAGGGTCCTTAACCAACGGTTTCTAGCACCCCGGACCTTTAGCAGTGGACTTATTAGGTCCTTAGCTTCCTCCCTGCAAAGCCCCGAGGTCCCATGCAGCATGGTTAGCCGGCGGCCACAATGGGTCGCCGGAAACCTAACCTAGCTCCGCCCCTAAAGAACTCGGCAACCGCTGAATATAAACGCACCAAAATTGGTGTGCTTGGACTGTAGGAGGAGAGGACCAACTCCACCAAATTTGGTGGAGTATGGTTGAGCCAATTAATGGCAGATTCGTGCCCTAGCTTTCGGGTTTTCTTGCACTCGGCCGAGCTTGATGCTCCGGCGCCGGCGAGCTTTTCCGACGCCGGCCACCTGCCCAGAATCCTTGCTGGGACCAAGAGGATCCCAACCATGCTGTTGCATGGCTCCCATGCAAGCCGAGGAAGGCGCGGCCGAGTTGGGTTTGAATTTGCACCAAGTTGCGGCCGGCCGGCGCTCAGGCCATCTCCGGCCGGGGAGAGTTGGTCGGGAAGCTTGCTGGGACCACAAGGAGTCTATCCATGCAAGTTAGAGAGCTTCATAATGCCTCTGTAAAATTCGCCATTAGAGGTGGAGGAGCTCGAAACCGAGCTCACTCCCCAGCCGCCACCGCCGCACCCCGGGGCCAGCCACATGCATGGAAAGTCTCAGTGAGGTAAATAGCACCTGCTTGTGCTTTTATTTTGATCCCAGAACCATTGGTTGTTTAGTCACGATTTTTCAAGGTTGGAGCTCATTTCTCTTCCCGAGCTCCGCCAACCCGAGAAGGTTGGCTTGCTCCAGGTTGATGAGAAATGATCCCCTGAACTCAGTAGAACATTTTGCTTCGAAACATATTGCCCAGATACCCGCTGTGCGAGAACCCAATTCGGATTTTTGCATGTTGTGTGTGTGTATGAGAGATGCATACCAGCTGTTTGATTAAATGCCACTGAGAAGAAAGAGTTGGAATTTGACAAAACTTTGTATATGAAACTTGCTCCAAATAGTCCCCTGAGCTCTGTGCTCACTTCAGTTCAAACAGAAACTGAGTGGATTAAAGTTTGGTGCATTGTGAATTAGGGTGTAAGCTTGACCTTGGTTCTGCTTGAACCAGCCCACCTGGGCCTCAACCAGGGTGAGCACTGAGGTCCTGGCAGTGCCCAGACCAACTTTGATATACAAAATGTTCTTGTTTGAAGTTTAAATTAAAAGATGTAGTAGAATCAACCTTTTAGTGAAATGTTTAAATAAAACATGGTTCCGGGCTGTTGGCGAAGCGCGACAGTGCATTCCTAGCTAATTGGGGTCACTGAACGCGATGCTCGCGTTAGAAACAGTGTTTGAAGTCCCGGAGAAACAAAAATTCATTTGGGCTATGTTAGAGAGGGTTTTATGGCCCGAAGTTTGCCTCGGGTTCCGTGCTGCTGCAAATTAGTGAGCACGGTGTTCAGCATGGTAAATGTCACCTGCTGGAAGTGACGGTTCGTCAAAATTATTTTCCAGTTGAAAGAACGAGCGAAAACAGTGCTCAAATGGCACTAAAATGTAATTTCTGAAAACTTTAAGGGTTTAAATGCAAAATAGACAATGTGTACTGGTTAGTAAAATGTTTAAATGATTCCTAAGCTTTTCGTTGGGAATCCATCGGCTTTCGTTGAGCGGAAATCGGATAACAGTCCGAGAATCGGCAAAATCGTCGATTTTACGGTGTCTAGGTTACAATTAAAATAACTAAGAAGGTTTTAAATTGATCTGGGCTTAGGTTAGAGTTAGCGGGACTGAATTGATCCCTGATTGGTGATTTTTGATCCAGGTTGATTCAGTTTGCACCTGGAGTTGAGCATTTAGAGGATTACAGATTAATTGCCTGCGCATTGACAGGTGGGTTATCTTCGGTCCGGGTTTTATCAGTTCGGCCCTCTGGGGTGCGATACTGGTTGGACCCCTGTTTTTGGTAGTTAACTTGATTACTTTGAGCCTGCCTTTCTTTGATATATATATCTGCTATCTGCCTGATCTATGCCTGTTATCTGTTCTATTTTGCCTTACATGATTGTCCATAGCACCTCTAGTATTTATACTTTTACTCGGACATTTTCATGGTTGATTAGTGAGCCTGTTTGTTCTGCTAATCAAATGATACTCTCTGAGCACATAGATTTATTTAACTGAGGTTTTACCCGCTTCGTAGGGTCGCCGGAGTCTGTTCTTGTTTGATAGGACAAAGGCACTGCTCTGCGAGGTTTGGACTTAAATCCAAGCTTCGTAGTGTCGCCTGAGTCTGTTCTTGTTTGATAGGACAAGGGCAATGCTCTTCGAGGTTGGACTTTTCAAAACAGTTTTCTTAAAAATATGTGTTTAAGTTTTGTATCATTTGGTTGGTTTGTGTGGTTGAGTTGAGTTTATCTGTGAGCTTCTGTTGAGAGATATTTGCCTTGATCTTGCATATGAGTTGACATTTATTGCTGAGTGTTCCTGCATGAGTGTTGAGATTCAGTTGGTTTTTGCCCTTGCATCCCAGTGGGGATTTCCCGGCTTGTTGCCGATTACGGTCAGTGGACCGTGAGCTTGAGCATTTGCATATGATTCGCCCGCACCGTTGTACTTCACGAATATCAGCGGATTTGCTACCCGTAGCGATGTTCTTTACCGGTAAAGTGGTTAGCTGAGGCAACCCGTGACCCTAGTTTGGGGAATGTCAACCAGGTGGTGCCAAGAGGGCAGCCTCGCCTGAGGTCTTGCGAAGACCAAAATGGTAGCTTGTGATTGGGTCTTTGCGTTTTCATCTATTTGATGCATGTGTTGATTCTTGATTCTTTGATCTGGTCTAGTTATCTACTTCTTTTATTCTATGTGATGCCTCTGATTATAGTTCCATTGTTATCTTGCTGATTGTCCTAACTCCTTGATGTGTTGATTATCCTGATACATGTTTTAAATTCTGCTAAAATTATCTCCTATGCTTGTACCCAGATTATGAGTTTTGCTTTCTTTACAGCACCAGTTATATATCTGCTTACCCTAACCCCTGATCTATTACTATCCTCTAGCATTGTATACCAGTAGGTACGATCTGCTATTTCTCGGCTCGTCGTGCCCACTGGGATACACTCCGGTGTGTCTCACACCCTCGGGTGACTGTTTTTCAGGTCGAGCGGGTGTTGAGATGTCGGGACGAGTTGGTGAGATCACGAGATAGAGCTTGACCCTGGACAGCCGATAAGATCAAGTATTTAATTATTTGTTGTATCAAATGTAATGCAATGTAATTGAGAAGTTATTGATATTGTAATTTAATCTTGCTTAGTAGATGTACGTAGTTAGTACTCTGGTGTATGCCAAGTGAGCCGTGCATATATAGAAAAGGGCTCAATCCCAGTGGGATTGGGACTCTTCTATATTGTGGCGGTCTGTTGCGCCCTGGCCGGTTTTAAACTCTGATTTCAAAACAAAAAAAAAAATTTAGACGCTGGTTTTTAAACTCGGGGCGTGACAGATTAGATGGTATCAGAGCAATAGGAAACGCAATGTCTAGGTTTGGCTAGGAACGAACCCTAGGATGACTCGTGTTACGAGAGAGCGCTGGGTAGTGTTCTAAGTCTGATAGGTCAAAACAGAAGTTGTGGGTCGACCGTACTAAATTTAATTATCAACTATTGCAGTTATGGCTCGCACACGCGTGGTGCTGGTCGTGGTCATGGGGCTGGCACGAGTCGAGGGGCTGCCCAAGCAACTGCTGAAAGTGGGGGCCCAGAGATCCCCGACAGAATGCAAAGATTCGAGGATCAGTTGGCTCAAAAGGGCTGCAATGATACAACAGTATATGCAGCGGGAGGCCCAATGTTCCTGCTGCACCTGCACCACCTGCAGCATAGCCTCTGCGACTGAGGGACCTCTTGTTCCTCCTGCATCAGTACCACCGGCTGAATCGGCTACATCTGTAGCCGTTGCTGCAACTGTAAATGCTCCCGGGGTTGCGGGGGGCAATGATCCTAACAGTCCTGCGGCCCTGGAAGCTGCCAGAGCAACGTACAAGGAAGAAAGATCAAGAGTCAGGGGAGTCCTGCTGGAGTTTAATAAATTCAAGCCCCAAGAATTTCTCAGGCCGTGAAAAGGACCCTTGGGCCCTTGAAGAATGGCTTAACCACATGGAAAAGCTGTTTAGAGACTTGGACACTGAGGAGCAAGAAAGTGCACTTGGGGGTACATTGCTCGGTGTCAGCGCAAGCATGTGGTGGCTGCGCTACCAACGCCACAATTTTTCTCCTGAAGCACCTAAGCCTACGTGGGAGCAATTTAGGGTGGCTCTGTACCACCGCTACCTAAAGGAGAGACAGCAGAGAAGCATTGGAGCGGACTTGGAAAACATGCGCCAAGGAGACCACCACCCTGAGGGAGTACGAAGAAGAATTTACGAAAATTGCTGACCTGGTGCCACAAGCGGTGCAGGACGAGCGTCGCAAGGTTAGATTATTCACTCAAGGCCTGCGTCCGAGATCCGTCGTCAGTTGTCTTCACATTTGATCACACCGACTACGACGAATGCATCGAGACGCTGCCTTGCCATTGAGGCTGAATTGAAAATCTCCCGGGCTGACGCTGCGGCAGGCGTGATGGATAAAGGAAAAGGGAATGAAAGCGACAGTTCGCTGGAAATGGGGAGGGATCATCTGGATCAAATAGAAGACCCCCTAGACCCAAGGAAATCAGAACCAAGCAAGTGGTTCTCGGAACTTCATCGTCAACATAGGGCGAGGCTTGCGTCTTCTGCGGGCAGATCATCAACCCATGACTTGCGACCTGCGCCACGGACGATGCTATAATTGTGGTCAGCCTGGCCATATCTCTGCTAACTGCCCGCGGAGATCTGCTGCAAACCACCAGCATTGGCTGTGCCACCTCTTGCTGCTCGGCCTCCCGCCACCCAGAGCGTGGCTGCCTCAAGTCGTCTTCACTCGCGCCAAACCGAGGAACCCGCAAGTGACGGAGGCGAGGTGCCTCTGCTCTGACACAGCATGGCGAGCCGTCAGGGAAGGCCCATCGGGAGCTTGAGGTGTTGAAGCAACGTGTTTAATAATAGTTAGAAAACTTTTAGAAAATGTTTTGTTTAAGTTCGGGGACGAAACTTTTTAGCGTGTGTGATGCGTAGAAAATCGTAGAATTTATTAGGAATGTAAAACCCTTCAGGTCCAATTAAATTTGTCATTTTGGCCCCAGTGGGACAGAGTGGTTCGGTGGCCAATAGAGGGCCAGAAGAGATATCGACTTTTGATCGGGGTCTGATCTGGAAAATCCGAGTATCACCATTGCGATTCGCGACGTCCGTCGAAACATAGAAGTTTCATATCATATATTTTCGATCCGACGGTCGGATCTTCCAGAAATCAGAAATCAAAAAGTGGGTCCCGCGACTTAAGTGAATATAACTTGGAATTTTTAACCCCTTGTGATCATGAATGGTCGAACCACTATAGAACTTTAACATAGGAGTAGAGTAATGGATCCTAGCTAGTTCGACGTTATGAGCGCAATGGCACTGACTGATTTCGCGTTTGCGACGTGGTGCATCGAAGTGCGTGCGTCGGTTTGCGACATCAGAACAAGATGGCCCGAGATTTCATACGAGCACCACATCAAACAAATAACTAGCCTTTTGAAGGTCTCGACGAGCCGGACGTCGTGGCGAAGTCCATTTCAGTTTCGGCAACTCGAGTGCTCGAAAAAAACGTGAAATACATTGAAAAAGTGGGTATTTTGAAGAAACCCTAAATCTTTTATGTACCAAAAATTATGAGGCTTTAAGTTGGGGTCGGTGTGGTGCATTTGCCACCTACCGGGGGGACCTTAGAGTTTTTAGGATCTTTGTTGTAGGGGGTTTGTGCAAAATGTGCATTTAAAAACTTTGTATACACGTGTGGAGTACCCTGCCTCTCCCTTCGTAAATGAAGCTCCACAGCTCCAGTCGCAACGCGCGGCCCTTCAGTTGCCGAAACGGTGCGGCCATCGGGTCGCGGAGTTAAAGGTAGAAAACCTACTATGGGAGGTTTCCTTAAGTGCGGAAGGAGAGACTCAACCAGAGCTTTTAGATTTAGCCAACCTCATCTGGAGCTTCATAGAGAGGCCGCAAACCGAGCTCCTGAGAGTACCCGACACCGCCGCAGCCTACCGAGCGCCGACGCAGCCACCTTCTCTTCATTCCCTTCTCCGACGAGGTTGCGAAGTGGGACGGGACCTCTTCAAAGTTGGCTTGGGAGGTGTCTGAGGAGTCGACTGGTGCTTGAGGAGCCCTGCTGGAGAAAGCCTTGCAGAGCGTAGTGAGGGAACCAAGAATCCGGCTTCCTCCTTTTACGAGTCGGCTAAGGTGAGGGTCCGCCTTAACCAACGGTTTATAGCACACGGGACCTTTAGCAGTGGACGATATTAGGTCCTTAGTTGCCTCCCTGCAAAGCCCGAGGGTACCATGCAGCATGGTTAGCCGGCGGCACATAGGGGTCGCCTGGAAACAAACTAGCTTCGCCCTAAAGAACTCGGAAACCGATGAATATAAAACCACCAAAATGGTGTGCTTGGAATGTCAGGAGGAGATGACCAACTCCACCAATTTTGTGGGAGATGGTTGAGCCAATTAATGGCAGATTCGTGCCCTAGCTTCGGGTTTTCTTGCACTCGGCCGAGCTTGATGCCCGGCGCCGGCGAGCTTTTTCCGACGCCCGGCCACTGCCCAGAATCCTTGCTGGGACCAGGAGGATCCCAACCATGCTGTTGCATGGCTCCCATGCAAGCGAGGAAGGCGCGGC